>CABHPQ010002359.1:0-35106 GCA_902168405.1 Peromyscus aztecus | reverse complement strand
CACACACACACACACACACACACACACACACACACACACACACACACCAGGACACACCAGGACACACCAGGTATTTATCTCCAATTATGGAATCACTTTCTGAGAGGTGATCCTGATTAGCACCATCTTTATATGATTCTCCAATGGGGAGGCCTGGGCAGAGGGAAATGGTTTCGACCACCCATCTCTACCTCAGATACTTGCTCAATAGATCTAGGATTTGGAGATGGCTCTGTGAGAGAGTGACGTCATTGCTTTGGATGGACACATGAACATCTTAGAGGATGTAGAAGACATTTGTCCTAAAACAGCACCAGGAAAGAACCAGGAAGAGCCACTCAGAAAGGAGACAACCTCACTTAACTATAAAGGGCCTCCTAGGTAGTTCTCATATTTGAGCCTTTACAGAACTATGTCACAAAACAACAATGTATGGCCTTCAACACCATATCACACATTCGTCCCGGATTTCTTTGCAGATTCTGTTTAAGGGTTTCCTTTCTGGAGATCCACATAATCCTCAGGAAGGAAAACATTGTTCCTGCACAATCAGGAGAATGAACATTCATTCGTCTGCGTCCAGCATGCAGTTTTACTAGCTTGCCATCTAGAGTTCAAGACATTGGCATGTGGTACAGTTCTAGCCAAACAGGAAATTTGCTGGGGTTGGGAGGTGGACAGGCAGACAGGACAAAAGCAGTTTGTGACAATCTCATTGCTCTTAGTGGCTTCCTGGTGTTGGTTGTTTTATTACTCTTTACTCTTTTGAGGGGCCCACCACCCAGCTCCCAAATAATCACACACAGAAACCTATTCTTACTTATAAATGCCCAGCCTTAGTTTGATTTGTTTCCTGCCAACTTTTCTTAAATTATTCCATCTATCTTTTGCCTCTGGGATTTTACCTTTCTCTACTTCTGTATACATTATCTTTCCTTCTTATCCTGTGTCTGGGTGTGTTGCTGGGTGGGTGGTCCCTGATGTCCTCCTCTCCTCCTTTCTTGCTCCTTCATCCTCTTTCTCTCTTTTTCTCCTTCTATGTGTTCTCTCTACCTGCCAGCCCCGCCTATCCTTTCTCCTGCCTTGCTATTGGCCATTCAGCTCTTTATCAGACCAATCAGGTGTTTCAGATAGGCAAAGTAACACAGCTTCGCAGAGTTGAACAAATGCAACATAAAAGAACGCAACACATCTTTACATCATTAAACAAATGCTCCTCAGCATAAACAAATATAACACATCTTAAAAGAATATTCTACAACAGCTTCCTTTTGGGAGTTCTGAGCATGTCTGTGTATAGAGATTATGATGCTGTAACCAGCTAGCAAACACGAAGAAGTAGCACTGAGAAAACACACCAGCAACAAGAATGGTCTTGGTTTTAACGACGTCACTCATACCTTTACTTATGCACTCTGATTTTCTTGAACATGAGGTAAATGACAATCTCATAGTCGGAATAATTCCAGTCTGGCTTTGTTTTATGTGTAGCTGAGCTGCCCATGATTATGAAGTGCCTTTATATACATTCACTGCCAAGGAACGGTGTCCTGGGTCTCACAACTGGTGTGTAGCAGAACTTGGATGTAAGCCCAGGTGCTTCCAAGCCCACATTTCTGTTTTTCACGATACTGATTTATCACACTATATTACTCTTATTGGTCTTACTGAGTTCCAGTCCCAGACTATAATTATCTTGTAAGTAAATTCACTCAGCTCAGCCTGTGAGTTCTTCCCTTCTACACTCTATGTTATTTTCAAGGTTTCATATAACTGTACATGATACAGTTATTTGGAAGTTGGGTGGTGGGAAAGTAGGCAATACAACTCAGATTATTCCCTCTTCTATGGCAGCAAAATTCTGGAGGCTTTCAATCATTTGCTTTACTCTTCCTCTATGGATGTGGGATATATTGTTTAAATAGATGTAGCTACTACTCAGGCACTAGGCATAGCAGTTGGCTCATGATAACTAGGATACCCCATCTTTCTTCTGAATTTCGAGGTGCTAACATGATGAAAGTTAACAATCAGAGTGGAACTTGGGGTTTTCATTGATATTTGGTATAAAAGTAATCTCCCTTACCTTGAAGTTAAGAAGGCGGTACAGACCCCCAGAAACCCTGCCTACCTTCATTAGGGAAGCCAGACTGGAGAGAAGGAACCATACAAAGGAAAGAAAAAGAGAGATCTATAAGAAAATGAGAACTGAGGATGGCAGGGACTTTGGGATCAAACCTAAGGACTGCCCAGCTTCTGATCACTTCAACTGCATGAATCAGTCTATTCTTATGACATTAACCCAGCTGGGTTCTCCATCTCATACAGAGTCTAGACTATTTAACTACACAATAAAGTCCATTCCATCTGACTGCTCACACTGCACCTCTACCATCGTAAATTCAACACCAGTCTACATTAACAGAATGCAGAAATATTGTGTCTATATAATTAGTTCTCTCTTAATTATCAATCAGACACAAATACAAATCTCTCAGATTGCAGGCAGAGGAGACAAGTATCTCTTATAAGCAAAGGTCTGGATTTTGGCATCATGACCCTCCAATCAAATGAGGGAACTTGAATCATACAACTTTTGAGATTCAATTATAATAAAAACATGCCTACCTCTGCCTCCTGTGCGCTGGGATTAAAAATGCAAGCCACTACACCTGGCTGTAAGGTTGAATTATTAAGATCTTGATACTGTATTTGTCAAATGAATGGGTGGATTAATGAATGAATGAATGAATCCAGGGAAGCTTTCTGTCAAGGTTCTAAAAAGATCTCAAGAATGAAGAAGACCTTAAACTCAGTCTAAGAGGTGGCTACTGGTTTGGAGAATGGGATTCTCTGGAGATGACGAGGTGGAGATGTAACTGCTATATTCTGGCTGAAATTTGAATCCACGTTTCACATGGTGTTCAAAGGCAGAGGCTAGAGAGACAACAGTGAAAAGCAAGCACTCTGTGATGTTGGAAGTGAGTCAATAGCCATGAGATTGCGATAGAAGATCTGTACTGCGCAGTGACATCTCTGGCCTCTCCAGCCCTCATGAAAACTTGACTGGACTCTTCCTGTAGCTGAACAGCCCTTTGGAATCAAAGTGTCATCCTAGGCCTGGTTTTACTGACATGCAGTAGGTAAATGACTTCACTGCAACTTATATACTTGGTCTGTAATTTTTCTACTTTATTTTGGCCTTATCAGAAAGAATGGGTGACTACATAAGTCTTCAAAAACAATGGTAGGTTTGGCAGAGTGTGGTGGCACACCCCTTTAGTCACAACTTTCGGTAGTCAGAAGCAGGAGGATCTCTGTGAGTTTCAGGCCAGAATGGACTACACAGTGAGTGCCAGGGCAGTCCAGACTATAAAGAGAGAGACCCTGTCTCAAAACACAAAAACAAAACAAACAACACACACACACACACACACATCACATACACACACACACACACACACACACACACACACACACACACACACGCCCCACAAAGCAATGGCAGAGCAAGAGAAACAGGGAGCATGAGAGAAAACAAGACCAGAGCGGAATGGGAGGCCTGCTCATAAAGGAAGTTTGTGTTCTCTGGAATCTCCAGGGTGTCGGCTATCTTTTACATCCTGAAGGTCACACAAAGGTCATGTGTTATAAAGAGTTGATGCGTTGCTGTGACAAACACATGACCAAAAGCTACCTGGGGAAGAAAGGAATTCTTTGGCTTTCATGTCCTGATCATACTCCATCACTTGGGGAAGCCAGGGCAGGAACTCAAGGCAGGAACCTGGAGATGGGAACTGAAGCAGAGGCCAAGAAGGAATGCTGATGACTGGCTTACTCCTCACGGCTTGCTCAGTTTGCTTTCTTATATAAGGCAGGACCACCCGCCAAGGGGAGACATCGCCCACAGTGAGCTGGACCTTCCCACATTAGTGATTAATTAGGCCAACGTCCCACAGACTTGCAGTCTACAGGCCAATCAGATAGAGACGTTTTCTCCAGTGGGGTCCCCTCTTCCAGCTGTGTCACTCTGACAAAAAGAAAAAGGAAAAAAAAGAAATTTGATCCAGCACAGTTGGTCTCCAGAGGACTACTATTGGGAGGAACCTGTGAGGAGTGAGATCTTCCCAGGGGTTGAAGGGGTTGCAGCCTCTTCCTTCTCCTTTGCATCCTGGTCATGAGATGAGCAGGTTTGCTGGCCACATACTTCCATTGTGATGTGCTGTGCTGCCTCAGGCCCAAACAAGGAGCTTAGCTGACCATGAACTTTCAAAACCTTGAGAAACAAACCAACCAAGCAGCCTTTTTTCTTTTCATAATGATCCTTAGTATTTGTTACAGGGATGGAAAACTGACTGACACAGGCCTCTGAAGGACCTTCCGAGCAGGAGAGCAGTGGTTGTCAGGCCAGCTTGCTCCTCTGTGGATGTTGGGACAGGTGTTGAAGAGACGGCTCTTCCTGACCTCCAACTTACTCTCCTTCAGCTCTGTTCCCTTTGTTTTGGCATCTCTCACCACTAATCATGGAATTCCACCCTTGTCATAGATCCAGGATCTTCAAGGGTTTGGTTGTTTTCCTGTATTAGTTAAGGAAATAGGAAGGCGAAACAAATTTTCCCTCATATGAAACAAACTTAGAATTTCACCTGCCAGAAATCAGTCCAGCTGCTCATTGTCACAAGCTCCTGTCATTCTGAGTCCTATCTCATCTGGGCCTAGGAGGGAAGAAAAGGAAGAGGTTGTTGAATGTGAAATGTCCCTCATAGTCCAGGGTTTGAAGGCCTGGAGACTAGCTGCTGGAGCTGATACAGAAGGATGTAACTCTTTTAATGATTTATTTTTATTTTTTATTTATTTGCATGTTCATATGTGTGTCATACACGTGCTGAGGCTGATGAAGGCAGGCTGGAAGATGGGGTGGGATCAGATCCCCCAGAGCTAGAGTGACTGGTGGTTGTGAGCTTACCAATGTGGATGCTTGGAATCAAACTCAGGTCCTCTGGAGGAGCAGCAAGGTAAGTTCAGAGGTCTTATAGCCCAGCCTGCTTCCTATCTTCTGTTTTCTGACTGTAGATGCTGCCCCACCTTCCTGGCTATGATGGACTGTACCATCTTTAACTGTGAGCCAAAACAAACCCTCCCTTTTTTAAATTGGTTTTGTCAGGAAGTTGGTCACAGCAAAGAGAAAAGTACTACAGAAGGACAAGGTCAAAAGGTCACTAACTCCCTATTTACAATCTAATAGCCACGTTTAAAACAAGACTGATTTAAGTAGTATTATCTCACTTAAAATATTCAACTACCATTTTAGTACATAATCAGTATAAAATTACCATTTTACATTTTCTTTGTAGTGAGTCTTTGAATTATTTTGTTTGTTTGTTTAGTTTTGTGTTTTTAAACTTTTAAATTTTATTATGTGTGCATGTATGAATGTGCAGCATGTATGTGCAGGAGCCTGCAGAGGTCAGAAAAAGCATTGGATCCCATGGAACATGACTTACAGATGGTTATAAGCCACCATGTGGGTGCTGGGAACTGAACCCAGGTCCTCTGCAAGAGCAGTAGCACGCATAACCAGTGAGTCATCTCTTTAGTCACCTGTTTGTTTTTGAGACAGAGTCCTGCTGTGCAGCCTTAACTAGCCTGGAATTCAACTTTGTAATCCAGGCTGACCTTGAACTCTCAGACACCTACCTACCTGTCTTGAATGGGTACAAAATCCAGTCAGATGCAGGATCCTTGAAAACCTGCTATACCTGGAGTTGGGGTATAGCCTAATGACAGAGCTATTTTGTTGTTGTCTGTTGGTGGTGGTGGTTGTAGTTTCGAGACAAACTGATGTGTCCTAGGCTATCAAGATTAGATCATAAGAATGGGACCCAAGGTAACAGTTAATAAGACACACACACAGTGTTTACATAGCCAAGGATGACCTGGGTTCTGGGGACAGAACTCAGGTCCTCATGCTTACACAACACGTGCTTTAGCCTCTGAGACATCTTCCCGGCCCCATGGAGTAGAACTATATACACTTTTCTAAAGAATAGAATAGTGAAAATGGTTAGAAGGAAAATATGAAATCGATCCAGGCACAGTGACGTAACACCTGTAATCCTAGCACTTGGGAGATGGAGGCAGAAGGATTAGGGGTTCAGGGTCATTCAGAAGAACAATGCTTTGAACAAAGAATTGACATCAACCTGTCAGTTGCCATCACTTATAACTCTAGCTTGTTTTCAAGACTTAATTTATCTACTAGCCAATGACTTCAAAAAGGGTTTTATTCACATATTCTGAATAAGCACTGGTATTTAGTTAAAGAATATACTTTATTCATTGTAATTATAGAAAGCTTCATTCACTAGAAGCAACAGTAATAATTATGAAATATCTCAAAAATAAGAATGTTCAGCAAAGATTTAAAAATTCTTTTAATAACTCAGAAAATGCAACTACTCATAGCTTTGTTTCTCTAAGATATGGTCCTTTCTGGGACCTTTAAATGTCTTGCATTTGAAGAAATATAAACAGACATGAGAACACTATGGGATGTCTCAGCAGTTAAGAGCACTGGCTGCTCTTCTAGCGGATCTGAGTTCAATTCCCAGCACCCACATGTTGGCTCAAAATCATCTGTAACTCCAGTCCTAGGGTAATCCGATGCTCTCTTCTGGCCTCTGATGGCACTCCATGCATGTGGTACACATACAAACACAAGCAAATCACCCACATGCATAAAATGCAAACAACTATGGATTAGCAGACTGAGGTCATTGGAGTTTTGCATCTTCTCTTCACAGTCATGTATTTTCATTGTTTATTTTGAACCTAGGAAACCACATTCAGCAGGACTTAGGGACAGGGATTTCTTGAGTTTCCACGGGTCACTGACTTCTGCTGTGGGATGGTCTGTATGTCAAATTGCTCTGATTGGTCAATAAATAAAACACTGATTGGCCAGTGGCCAGGCAGGAAGTATAGGTGGGACTAACAGAGGAGAATTGAGAGAATTCTGGGAAGTGGAAGGTGGAGGGAGACACTGCCAGTTGCCACCATGACAAGCAGTATGTGAAGACGCCAGTAAGCCACGAGACATGTGGCAAGGTATAGATTAATAGAAATGGGTTAATTTAAGATGTAAGAACAGTTAGCAAGAAGCCTGCCATGGCCATACAGTTTGTAAGCAATATAAGTCTGTGTGTTTACTTGGTTGGGTCTGAGTGGCTGTGGGACTGGCGGGTGACAGATTTGTCCTGACTGTGGGCCAGGCAGGAAAACTCTAGCTACAGACTTCTCAAAAATGAGTAGAGGGAGCTAAGTTCAGATGTTTTGGGTCAGGTTGTCTACATGGGAATTTTCTTAACTTGCATAGAGAATATGAAATGTAATTAAGTAGAGAAGTTACTCTAATTTGCAGTGTGTCCATTGCTCTGGTTTGACTGGGTCCTCCTCCCACACACGGAAATTGTATATGTAATCACAAGAGGAGCTCAGATGTGAAGGTCAGTGCTACTACAGATCTGGTCATCAGATTTGTTTTTAAAAAGGGAAAGGCAGCTCAGGCCTGGGGGACAGCTCAGTAGGTAAAGTGGTTGCAAAGCCACAGTCACGTGCCCAGAATCAAAGTTTAAAAAGCCAGACATGGAGGCACCCACGTTGTTGTTATGCCAGAGCTGGTGATGGGGAGCAGGGATGATCTGTGTGGCTCTCTAGCCCCCCAGCCTAAACTTGGTGAGTTCCAGGCCAGCGGACTCTTGGACCTCAGTCCTCCACCCCTGCGTGCTGGGCTGACAGGTGTGCAGCATCAGGCCTGGCTAATTTTTAGCTGTCCTAAGTGACTTGATCCTTGTAAAAAAAAAGAAAAGAAAAAAAAAAAAAGGAAAGAAAAGAAAGAAGAAAAGAGGGAGTCTGACTGTCTTCCTCAGGCAGCAGAGGTTCCAGAGTGTTTTCTGCCCTGATGCCAAGCTCACAGCTTGGCCTTTCATAAACCATTGTTGGTTTGGTTCAAATCTGCTTAATCCACTCAGCATTCATCCACCAGGCCGGGAGGAAAAGGGGATTATCTTTATCAACTGTCTCCACTCCCCATTGTGACTTTGAGGCCCACTTAGGATTAGCTCCATTTTTTTCTGTTAAGACATAAACAGGAATTACAAGTGGAAATGAAACACATGGAAATCCCCAAACTGGACAGAACAAATGGACAAAAGCAGAGTAACAAAAATAATACAGAATGTTTACAAGTAAAGTGGTCTATTCATTTCTGTAGTCCAAGAGGAATTGATGTGTAAATGGTCACTACTGTTTACATTTTTGGTTTCTGACCCTAAGGCTTCCAGTGTAATTAGTTTGGTTACTTGTTAATACTTCGTTGTTTTTGCATGGAACACTGCTCCCCTCTGAGCCCCCTTTAGCTCCTCCCTTATTGCCTGGATATTCCTTGATACACTCGAAACGGTATCTGATGGGGACTCTACAAAGAAATTTTAAGTATTAATAAGAAATTAAAAGTAATTACGTTAAGAAGGAGAAGGAGAAGAAAGTGAGGAACTAAGAGAAGATGAGGTTGAGAGCTTGGGAGCTGGAAGAGAAGTCTTATTCTTGTTCATCATTGAAACTGTTCCTCTTGGGCCAGGGAGATGGGTCAGTGTAAAGGCATTTGCTGCTAAGCCTGGTGACCTGAACTGCATCCAGAACCCTCAGGGTAGATAGCAAGAACAATTCCAGCAAGCTGTAATCTGATTTCTTCATGCATGCCATGGTCACATGTGTACTCACACACATAAACGAATGTAATCAAAATTTTAATACAACATCCTTCTTGATTACCATGCTGGGTCCTAGGGAATGCCCTCTGTGAAGGGTCTTATTCTTTGGGTCTGTGTTCACATCATAGTGGAGAGGGGACTTGGTCACGTATAGTGAAGTCTCAGGAGAAATTACAAAAACAAAAACAAAAACATGCTGAAAGTCCAAGGCTGTGAGTTCTCTAGTTCCAATCTGCCAATCATGACAAAACATTTGCTTTTGTTTGTTAAGAACAATTAAAGCAATGAATTAAACCCTTCCAGAAGAGGGTCTCAAACCGGCTTACAAGTTTTCTTCTGTGATAGGTCATTTGAATTCTGAACTGAAATCAATACTGTATATCGACAAATGCACATGTGCTTAATTAGTCTGCAGGTTTCTTCCTATTATGACGATCAATGAAAAAGAGCTATAATTGTCAAAAGAACTTCCAGGATTAATTTCTAGAAACACTCTCATTACCTGAGAGGAAGATTATTACCACAAAAGAATGTCCCCAGTCACTTTGTAGTCACAAGAACTATGCTGAAAATCCCCTCCCGGGGAAGTCAGTCTGTCTCACAGTGTCACAATCTGATGAAGGTAAACCAGAATTCCAACTGTGTGCAAAGCCCTGGCCTTCTCTGCTTGCCTGTTTTTATTTAATTCCTCGTTGGATGGGAGCCTGCATCAGGCAGTTAGAACAATTATACAATATTGCCTCATTGACGGAAGGAAGAAAATCTTCCTGGCAGGGACCACGAGGTAATTTATATGTAACACTTTCAGTGCGTATCTGGACTTTTACTTTACACACGTGGACATGAGCCAAGAGAAACCAGAAATACTGCTTCAGAGACAGAATGGAACTTTGAGAGGCAACTGTGAAGTCCAAAGGCTTAGGGAAGGAGAAAAGCACAGCTTTAGAGAACCAGGAAAGCATCATCTTTGTATATTCAAAATATTCCTTCTTTTTTTTAGGAGCTGGAGAGCTGGCTCAGCAGTTAGGAGCACTTACTTCTCTTAACTGAGCTGAGTCTGTTCCCAGCACTCACAAGGCAGCTCACAGTTCCTGTAACTCTAACTCCAGGGCAGCCAATGCTTCTGGAGACACCTGCACTCACATACACATACCCACATGCAGGCACACACATATAATTTTAAATAATAAATATTTTAATTTTTATTGAGCTAATTTTCTTTATGGGGGGCACCCATACCCTGGTGCATGTGTGTGGAGGTAGAAGGAAGACTTGACAGAAGTCATTTTTTTCCCCTTTCACCAAATGGGACCCAAGAATCGAACTCTGGTCGCCAGGTGTGGAGTCGTGCCTTTAGCCACTGAGCCATCTCCCTGCTCCTCATTCTCTTACCTTGAACTTTGCTCATATCCCTGACTGTTGTAGGTTATAAGAAAATGGTGGCCAGCCGTAGATCCAGGCACTCAGGGAGACTGATGTGTGAGAAGCCTTTCAGAGTCTATTGGAAGGAGTTTTCCTCTATGGTAGAAGCAACAAGGATTGAAAAAGGCCTATCGTCATGTGAGCTGCCTGACCCTACTTTCTGCAGCTGACAGCAGCCCGTAAGGGAGTGACAGTCACCTCACCATCCATCCAGGCAAAGAACAGGAGAGCGTCATACACCCCTCGGCTATGCCATGGTGCAGCTGAGGAATGATTTGTGTCTTTGAATTTTACTTCCTTACATCAGTGTTCTGCCTTGTTCACTTAAGAAAACACTAACTGATTCTGTTTTTTTAAACCATTTTTCTTCTTCATCAAACCACCCTCTCTTAATGCGACATTTTCACAGGAATTTTCCTGTTCTTCTGGTTTTGGGGGTAGCATCTCATGTAGCCCCAACTGGTTTAGGACTCACTGAGCAGCCTAGAATGACCTGGAACTCCTGGTCCCTACTGCCCCCACCTGCCTAGTGCTGAGATTATGAGTGTGTACTCCCACACATAGCTATGAATTTTTTAAAAATACTATACAGTTCTGAAACTTGACTTATTTTCTAAGTGGACATGATTTTGTAACTATGATATAATTTGTACACACACACACACAAACAATTTGGCACATACACAGAGAGATTCAACATAATAATACCTAAAAGATAAGCTATGTGTAGTCTGTACAAGTAGCTTTTATTCTTCTATACCATGGGATAAACCCAGAGCCTAGCACATAATGTACAGGTGCTCTACCACTGAGGCCATCCTCAGCCTTTGATTTTTTTTCTTAATCTTTCTCTAAACTTGGGTGGCTCTGACCTTACGATCCTTCTGTCTCTGCCTCCCGTCTGCCAGGATTATTTACTGGCTTATAGCACCCTTAAAATAGTCTTGTTAGCAGGTGTGCTTTTGTTCTGTTTATTTCAGGGCTTCAAAACGAACTTGGGCCTTCCTTTGCAGATCTTCAGCAAGAGTTGTAACATTGACGTTAAGTTCACAGCCTGGGCATCATTTCGCTTTCTTTTACTTTTTAAGAACTGTCTATTTATTATTTATTTATCTATCTATCTATCTATCTATCTATCTATTTATTTATTTATTTATTTATTTATTTGTGTGTGTGTGTGTGTGTGTGAGAGAGAGAGAGAGAGAGAGAGAGAGAGAGAGAGAGAGAGAGAGAGGGAGAGAGAGAGGGAGAAGGAGAGGAGAGCATACCAAAGCATGTTGGATGGAAGTCGGAGTCAGGGGAGTCATTCTTTCCTTCTACCATGCGGGTTCTAAGGGTCAAGCTCAGGTCATCAGGCTTGGCAACAAGCCAAAACATTTTATTAATAGCTTATTATATACCTTGCTTCCTTCTAATGTATATTTTTAAAGTTACAAGTTTTCACAAAATGACAGACAAATTACATTGAAATAATTAGAACAAAATCAAACAAAAATGCAAAATTTGGACCATAAAAGGGTTTGGGCAAAGAAAAACAGAAAGCACAAGCTGAGATGGCAAGGACTGGAGCTGAGTATTTGTCCTTAAACTGAGGAGTGGTGACAGTCACCGCCAAGCACTTCTGAACGACTTTGACTGATTCTGACCCTGATCTCAGGAAAGAATTGGCTTTTGTTGTCTGTCCCTGAGTGTCCTTACAAAGAGCATCCTGTGGTGTGATCTGAGTTTGCCTCCTCAGTCACCTGCAGGAGCTTTGTAGCAGGGCATCTGGTCTGTAAGAATCTCATGCACACAGTCCCTGGGCAGGGGAGAGCAGATGTCAGCAGCAACAGTCACCTGAATGTGGAGCACACTGGAGCTACCTTTAAAAGACTGAGTACATAGACTCTGACCTGATTTCAGCTTTTTGACACGATCTCGTGTAAGCCAGGCTGACCTCAGATTCACTCCGTAGCCAAACCTAGCGATGAGCTCTGATCCTTCTGTACCCATTGCCACATGCTAGGCTTATGGACGTGCTCCACCACACCAGAGTTTGAAACCTGACTTTACCAACAGCTGCTGTGATTATGAATGCAGGGGTTTGGAGCACAGGCTCTGGGTCAGGCCAGGCTTTGGAACCCAGCCTTGATTGTTGCCTCTCACCTGGGCGAATATAACCAACTACACAGATCTGCTGTGACCTCCTCAGAGAGATGACCGTAGTGGGATGCTCGCTTGAAGACTTTCCCAAGAAGCATGCCTGTTACTTAGGGTGGTGATGAGCTCACAGAAAGAGCTACAGATGTGTTTGTTCTCCCGAATACAGTCACGTCCACCTGAGGTTTGAACTAAGTACAAGTAATTTAGGGTTCAATACATTATGGAACAAATTGGCCTGACTTGGGTGGCTTTGGGAAGTATGGGTTCTTCTCTGGCCAGCTGTGTGGGTCAGAACATGGCAGGGTGCACATGGATGATTTCTGCCACACAGCACTGACAAGGGTTCTCTGGTGGTACTTCGCCAGGGGCCGGTCTGGGCTGAGGAGACCAAGAAAGCTTCATTTACATGTCTAGTATCTTGGGAGGGCTGACTGTAGATCTAGGCTCAGGGAAGACTAAAATGTGAAGCGCTTGTTGTTCACCAAGCCAGCGTGCCTCAAGCTTCTCACACAGAAACTCCCATTTCCTGGGGCTTGGATCCAAGAGACTCGGGTGGGAGCAGTGTAGTACCCAAAGGTCTAGCCTTAGAAGTTCTGGAATATATTTTTCTTTGAATTTTGCACAGTTTCAAGCTGGAGGGAACTGGACTCCACCTCCCAATAGGAAGAAAATGAAGAGTTCACTGTCATCTTTAGTCTAGTATGGCCAAGGCGACAGCCACCACATCACCACAAAGACACCCTGCTGCGGTTGCATGATGCTGATGGATAACGATATTCAGCAAATGTGTGTAGGTAATTTTATCTGTCCCTCAGGCTGGTGTCATTATCTCTGGGTCTGAACAGCTGATTGTAATAGCTCTGTTTGCCATAAACTCATCATTTGCTAAAAATTATAGGGGGAAACCAATCTTCTATAGCCTATTACAATATAATGAGATTGCCCTTATTACTCACCAATCAATCAGCCCCATCAAACTTGCCCTTGTTTTGATATAACAAATGCACTTAATAAGTGGTGCTATTTTAAAGATGCATTTGTACTTTCTGGATACATACGTGTGTGTGTGTGTGTGTGTGTGTGTGTGTGTGTGTGTGTGTCTTTATTAATAGTCTCTACATGTATCTTCATCTCTGTTTCTCCTCATTACAGGTTTTGAGAATTTCATGTTAAACAATGGGATGGGATGTTCCTCAAGTCCCACAGTAAGCAAACTGCTGGCTTTTGTTCAGGGAATGACAATTGGAATCTCTCCTTAAGAGGTCATTCTAATCCCCAGTGCCCTGTCCAAACAGTATACAATTGGTGACCTCTGGGTTTTCCATTTCCCCTATACGTTGCTGCCTTTTAGTTCTGTGGCAGGGAGTTACTCTCACTAAAACAATAATAACAAAAACCCTTTGTTCTTTCATAGGTCTCTTGGGTGATTTCAGTGGGATTGAACTCACACAGAGATTTGCTATTTTTTGAGTTTGCAAATCCCACATCTCAATGGGGCCATTACAGTCCTGCAACATGAGATAAAACACACTGTACAGTATTCATTTGAGAGATTCCTGAAGAACAAAAGGAATATGGATGGTAGAAGAAAGGGTGGGGGCGCCTTGAATCTATTCCTGCCTCTAGGATCATGGAAAATTCACTCTCTTGAAAACAAGAGTTCTTTGTGGCAGGTACTGCTCCCTAAATCCATCCCTACTTCCTTCCTAGCAGGATCCTTGATTTTGTTCAGAATTTCAATGTGTAAAAAAAAAAACCAAAAAACCCAAAACCAAAAAACAACAACAAAATCTTCTGGAATTCTTTTGTGGTAGAAGAGCAATAGAACAATTTCAACCTGAATTTCATGACTCCAAACCTGGGATCAAATACCAGAGGACCTAGGCATGCAGATACAAACATCTGAAAATTAGTCTATGCAAGAACTGGTGAACTCAGGGACTGGAGAGATGGCTCAGTGGTTAAGAGCACTGGCTGCTCTTGGGGAGGACCTGAATATGGCTGCCAGCACCTACCTAGGCACTCAACAACTATCATTAACTCTAGTTCCAGGGGGTCAGATACTGACTTAGGCATACACATGCTGTACACACATTCATTCAGGCAAAACACTCACACTTAGAAGATAAAAATAAACAAATGGTTAAACTGGTGAACTCTCAGTGGTTCAGTCGAGCCAACTGTAATCCAGAAAAGTTTCTTAATTTCAATAATTACAATAGTCATCTAAGATGCTGTCATTGAAGTACATCACATAGATACTATGTGGGACTTTTGGTATGGTTTTTACAACTTTGCAACTTTTTATAGCTCCTCATTATTAACAACAACAACAAAAAACCCTCAAACATAACTAAGAACTTAATCTCAGATTTCTTTCCAGTAAAAATCCAGTGACCCGATTTTGGCCAACAAGAAATGAGCAGAATTTCACAGGTGGTGGTAGAGGGTGAGTTCATTACCGTGGCTGAAGGGATTAGGCTGGTGCATTTTTGTGCAGTCTTCTTTCACCTTCATTCTTATGCAGAACATTCACACTGCTTTGGGGTGGAGATGACAACTTACACGTCTAGAGTAGAAGTTGCCTGCGTGGATGATGTAGCACACTAAGGGTAGGCTTTGCTTTTTATTACAATGTCCCAGCTCAACACACTTCTCTTGTGCCGTGTGAGGAAAGTGACCCCCTCCCATGATTAAGGCTTTGCCGCGAGGCTTCGAAGTACTTTTCTTTTCGTGAAATCCTAAATAATCCTCCTTTGCTCTGACATAACTTGGTTGCCCATGGTCTAGCAGTCAATGGACTTTCATTTCCTCTTCTAGGGTCCATGCTCTAAAGGACACTTAGGATACCTCTGTTCTTGTAAAAAAGAGTGGCTGAGAAGTCTCATTTTCTCTTAAAGGAAAATGGACTATGAAACCATGAAGTTCTACACAGAAATTGGCAGTCAACAGTCAGGTGTGGCTGGTGAGAGGACTCGGGGGTCCTACCTCCTCTGTGCTAAATTATCTGCTGCTGATAGATTCAGGGATGGGGGAATCATTCCTTTCAGCTGTGGATCCACTCCTGACCCAATCAAGATCCAAAAGAGTTCTAATTCCAACCCACTGCTCACACAGACGGCCAGTTCAAATAAATGGGTCATAAAATAAAAACAAAGATCAGAAATTTGGGAAAGAAACTGGGGGGAGCACTTAAGGGGATGGAGTGAAGTGTGGGAGAGTAATCCAAATAAATTACATATCTGTAATGAAATGTTCAAACGGCAAAATTAATCAATGAAAAAGAGCTCAAGGCTCTTAGTTTGTACATTCCAAGGAAAGTCTGTGGCCAAGGAAGCAATAGAATACAGAGGCATGCTAAGTCAATGGTCAAGAGCGTTGCTAGAGTAAGGGGTGTGTGTGTGTCCAGATGGATATTAGAACTATGGTGGGAACATATCACTTTGGGATCATTCATCCTGTTTCTCATGGAGAGAATGTTTACTTCCACCCATCCCCAGGTTTCTTTTTGTGCTTCCTGGGAGAAAGGCAAACATCTCACTGATACTGCCAGACTTTGAACTTGACCTTATGATATGTATTAGCCAATGGAGTGTGAGTTTCTCAAAGATTACACATTTCCTCAAGAGTTCTTGTTCCTCTCTTGTGCCATGAAGTCCCTCTTCCCATGTGGAGTTGACCCACAGCCTGGCTGTGGTGAAGCTTTGACGTAACATGAGCAAAGACTAGACTTTTGTTGTTGTAGCCAGTGAGTTTAGAAGTGTTGCTACAGGAAAACTGTTACACAGAGAGACCTACCACCTACTGTTCTGAAGTAGTTCATGCAGGAAATTACAAAAGAGTAAAACTCATCATCCAAGGAGGGAATTATGGATAGAAGCTGGTAAATAGTGTCAGGTAGCAAAGGGTAGGGATTTGGGTCTGTTCTAAGCAATTCTCCATTCTGTCAATGATTTTCTTTCATAGGATCCAGCAAAGTAACATACAAGTCACAGCTCTAAGGCCAGACCCAGGGGCCTGAATTCCAGCTATTAGCTATCTGTCATTTCTAATTATCTATCATTCATCTCAACTATGTATCTATCTGACTATCTCAATCATTTACCATTAATCATTTACCATTAATCATTTATCATCTATCTATCTATCTATCTATCTATCTATCTATCTATCTATCTATCTATCATCTATCTATCTATCATCTATCTATATCCTCTCTGCCATGTATTGCTGTGGATATCACTCAATATAAATAAAACACTGATTGGCAAGTGGCCAGGCAGGAAGTATAGGCGCGACAAGGAGAGAGGAGAATGCTGGGAAGTGGAAGGCTGTGTTGGGGAGAGACCTGCCAGCCACCGCCATGACAAGCAAGATTTAAGGTACCGGTAAGCCGCGAGCCACGTGGCAAAGTATAGATTAATAAAATGGACTAAATATAAGAGTAAGAGCTAGACAATGATAGGCCTGAGCTAATGGCCAAACAGTTTAAATAATGTAAGAGTCTGTGTGTTTATTTTATAAGTGGACTCCGGGACTGGTGGGACTTGGCAGGAGCTGGAGAGAAATTCTCCAGCTACAATGTATCAACTATCTGTATGTATGCAGTTAGGCATTTATCTACTATTTTCTCTTTCTACTCCTTTATGTATTTTCATCCTCTAAAGAAAAAAAATATACTTACTGAGAACAAAGGCAGAGTCCAAACCAGTTATGCTTTTCATCTGAATTGTTATTAGTTTTTTGTTGTTGTTGTTTTGTTTTGCTGTGTTTTTGTTTTCTGGAAAGATTTGAGTCATGAGCTCCCGGACACCTTAGTTTCACCTCTGCTCCTCCTTCCCCTTCCCCACAGGATTGTTAGGAAGAAAAGTGCACACCACATACCATTAGGTTAAATAACTTAGAAAAATAGTTTGCAATTAATCTTTTCCTCATAAAGGACAGGGTGCTTGGAGTCTCAGAGTTTCTTATTATGAGTTACATAGCATCAGAAAACTAGAGTATAATTATTAAGCAGTGGGTGGTATATCTGCTTGTTAAAATACAAAGTGTGGGCTAGGATTGTGGTCCTGAGCCAAAAGTATGCCACACACACCTCTCACATGGCTTTAGGGCACTGCTTTCTTGGCATGTACTAGTGTGAGTGAGATTTTTTTTAAGTGGCACCCCATAAAACCCCGAAAAAAATGAGTTCCCAAAAGAAATCAATTTATTTTATTTTAATGTGTGTTTAAAGACCATCAAGAATGCAATCTATTTTATTGTTTGAGTAAAACAGGCAAGATGCCTACATGGTTTGTGAGAGGGCAGAACACTTGTGTGTGGTTAATTATAACTGGAGACAGTAGGATGCGTGCTAGTGTGGAATCTGAAATCAAAGATTCCCTCATCACAGAGGATGAGTCCTTTCCTACTGAGGGGTGTGGAGACAACAGCCAACTGTTTTACACAGGAAGCAAGTTTTTCATTTGGCTTTTAGGCCAGACCTCATAGTGCACAGCTGTAATCCCAGCACACAGCCCACTGAGGCAGGAAGATTGAGAGTTCAAAACCAGCTTGGACTACATAATGAGAACTGTCTCAGAAGGAAAAAGGCAAACAATAAAATAATAGCCCTCCCTTAAAGCCCCCGTCTCTCCTTCTCTTGGACCTTTTTCTAGTCTCCTGGCCTCTCCAAAACAGCTTTAACGAATAACATTTTGGACAAGCAGTCTAGAAACTGAGTTGGGGAGATTAGAGGGACAATGGGAAGGTTTGAACAGATAAGCATGGCTTATTGCAGATAAAGTGATGCTTAAAACCCCAGTGCTGGAGCATCCTTTGCAGTGTTCTACACGTCTAACTGATATTTTCTACATTATTTGGTCTGTGTTTTGAGGTGGGGGCAGGTGTGTAGAGAAGCCAGAAAACTGGAAAGCGGCTCAAGAGGAGAAAAAGAAGCTTTACAGTGAAGGGTGGGGGAGGGAAGAGGGCTCCTGGCTAGCCTTATGTCAACTGGCATAAGCATGAACATGTGGGAAGAGGTTCTCACAGTTGAGAGGATGCCTCCATAGGATTGGCCTGGAGGCAAGCTGGTGAGGCAGTTTTTCAATTAGTGATTGATATGCGAGGGTTCAGCCAACTGTGGGTGGGGCTACCCCTGGAAAAGTCCTGGGTGCTATAGGAAAACAGGCTGAGCAAGCCAGTAAGCGGTGCCCCTTCATGGCCTCTGCATCAGCTCCTGCCTCCCATATCTTCCCAACTTCCCCCAGTGATGGAGTGTGACCTGAGGGTGGGAAGACAAAATCAGCTCTTTCCCACCCCTAGTTGCTTCTGCGCACGGTGTTTTATCACAGCACTAGAAACCTAATGAAGATAGAGAGTATTAGTTCACATCTGATATAAAGGTGACGGGAATTACGGGAGCGAAAGGATGCATCTGGAAACAGAGGGGCATAGAGATGCAGGGAGGAGGTAGGAAGGGACTTTGCCTCAGCTGCAAGTGCTCAGGCATCCTTCTTGTCATTATTTCCTCAAAATTGTATTTGCATTGCATTTATATTATATTAGATAGTAAATAATAAAAAATGTGCTTAAAAGTAAAATGCAAATAAAAGAGAAGAAACATAATTATAAAATCTCAATCTGTATACAGACTGGTGACAATCAGATACTAAAACATTCACATTCATTTTATATATCTCCCAAATCTGGGGTCAACAGATATGCAGCCCTTTTGGCAAATATGGCCCCTTGCCTGCTTCTCTAAATAAAGTTTTATTAGAATCCAGGCACATAGGCACCGCCTATTGTGTCTGGCTGTTTTTGATGTTTCTGAAGCTAAGCTGAGAGGTTGTAATAGACCATGGAGCCTGTGGAGCATGAAGTGTTTGCTCATAGTTAGGATAGTGTAAGAAAATAATTGAAGTACAAACTTTAATTCTTCCTCTCCTCTATGTGTATCATAAAATGAAATCTTCAGGTTTCACAGCATGTGTTCTCCTCTCTACTCTGTGCCCACATGAGTCGTGTGAAGCATTCATAACACAATGCTGTCAAGTAAAACTACTTGAAATCTTTTAGTTGGTTGCTGATATTGCAAAACATAACTGAGTCAGCAGGATGCCTAAGTGGATAAAAGTGCTTGCTGCCAAGCCCAATGACCTGAGTTCAATACCCAGGACCCACATGGTAGAAGGAAAAAGTTGACTCCCACAAGTTGTCCTTGGACTTCCACATTATGGCCCTGGCACATGTTGCGCACCCCTGTGCTCCTCTCCCACACAAATGCACACAAAATAAATAAAAATGTAAAAACAAAAATGTCTCTCTCACCTCAAAGGGACTAAGAAATAGTTAATTCTGAGTCAAATGTGAGAAACTAGTGACAATGTCTCAGGAACACATGCAGACTGAGGCTGCCCAACTCAGTTTCTAGACTGCTTGTCCAAAATGTTATTTGTTAAAGCTGTTTTGGAGAGGCCAGGAGACTAGAAAAAGGTCCAAGAGAAGGAGAGACGGGGGCTTTAAGGGAGGGCTATTATTTTATTGTTTGCCTTTTTCCTTCTGAGACAGTTCTCATTATGTAGTCCAAGCTGGTTTTGAACTCTCAATCTTCCTGCCTCAGTGGCCTGTGTGCTGGGATTACAGCTGTGCACTATGAGGTCTGGCCTAAAAGCCAAATGAAAAACTTGCTTCCTGTGTAAAACAGTTGGCTGTTGTCTCCACACCCCTCAGTAGGAAAGGACTCATCCTCTGTGATGAGGGAATCTTTGATTTCAGATTCTACACTAGCACGCATCCTACTCTCGGGTGTAGCTAACTAGACATGAGTAGAAGCAGCAACTTGAACTTTTGTGGTCCCAGAGTGAAAGCAAGTCACGAATCCAGGCACTTACCAAACACAACAGTGGAGAAGCAGTCAGGGAGGAAGATTCAATCAGAGAACCTCTCAGATGATATCTGAGGATACTCACAGCTTGTGGGCTACTAGAAACTAGAGTCTGCTGTGCTAATACGTGCCAGTTGACAGAATATTAGATCAGACCCAGAGGTGGGCAACAGATGACTACAGAGAAAACTGAAGATAGACCAAGATTATTTTGGTTCTTTATTTGCAACATTCCAGCTTTCTGCACCCACATTGTTCTCAAACAATCAGATATCTAGGAGGGGCGGGTGAGATCTCAGTGGGTAAAATCCCTTGCCGTGCAGGCCTGATGTGTGGTGCAGCTGTGAGCTTCTGTCGTCCTGTGGTAGGTGGGAGGCAAGGACAGGAGAAGCCCCTGGGCTATTCACTCAGTACACAGCCCAGCAGGCACAGCAGGGGAGACCCTGCCTCAAAGAGGTGGAAGAAGAGCAACTCTTCTCCAGAAAGTAGTTATTTGACCTCCACACATGTGCTGCGGTATGGTCACATCTCCACACATATGTCACACACACACACTATTATATACATACATACTTCTAAAATAGATAATGGTGCCTGTGCATGAGTGTGTGTGTGTGTGTGTGTGTGTGTGTGCTATCTCTATTCATAGCCTACTTTACACAGCTCAGAAGTCCTGCTCACAAGGCTCTCCAGAAGTCCAAATTGAAGGGACAAAAGGTTGGCTATTGTTTACACATCCCATATGTTTCAGGAAGAAAGCCACCCTTCCCACACTCCCCACGGCCCCCCAGCTCTATAGTCCAGCAAGTGGCACACAATAGGGTGCTCTTGTGGTGTTTAGCCCTTCCTCCAAAGCCTCCGGAGGGGACAGGATATCAGAATAAATGGGTCATTGTTCTGCCGCCTTAGCAGTCACTCTGCTGTTCCTGTCACTGGACAAAGACACAGATGCTGGGAGGTGGGGCGACTGGTTCAGAGGGCACATTCCAAAGCCTTCTTCAGGGGCCTTTTTGCAGAGTGGCTCTTCTGGTAGGCACCAGCTGGGAAGAAGGCCCAGAACATGCCACGAGGAGAAAGTTTTTGGTTCATTTCATGGCCACCCTTCACTAGAGGCTATTATTAATCAATAGTTCTGCCCACTCAGCATATAAAAAAAATCTTTTTAAAAATTATATTTTTATTTATTCTTTGAAAATATCATAAATGCATGTGAGGTATCTTTGCCATACCCACCCCCTCTTAGCTCCAAATCTCCCCTGCATTCCTTTCTGTCACATCTCCCTCTCAACTTCATGTTCTCCATTTAAAATTATTCATTAATTAATTTGTTAACCTGCTGAGTTCAGTTAGTGTTGTCCATATGTGCATAGGTATGAGGTCATCCATTGGGACACAAGCAATCCACCAGTGGCCACAACCTCAAAGAATAGCTCCCCCACCCCCACCCGCAGACGTCAACTGCCGTAGCTTCTCAGCTAGGGGTGGGATCTCAGGAGTCCTCTCTCTTTGCTGGAATTTTTGACTGGTTTGATCTTGTATAGGTAGCCACAGCTGCTGTGGGGTCCTGTGTGCATTGGCCATGTCATGTCCACAAGATGGCCTGTTATGTATCATTTCAATTGTGTTCTGACAAATAAAGCTTGCTTGGAGTCCAAGGGCAGAGCTAGCCATTAGCTGACCAAAATTAACCATAGAGGTTTGGAGGACTGTAGACAGAGAGCAGACAGGAAGTGGTAAGGCGGGGTTGAGAGAGGATCTTGGCCCTTTTGGACAGAGGAACGGAAGATGTAGGAGATACCTGGTGGCTGCTCCCCTGCCTCTCTGATCTTTCAGGTTCTTACCCCGATATCTGACTGCCAGTTTTTTGTTGATGAAAAAGAATTAGTTAAGGCTTCAGTGGTCTTTCACAGCATTCCTCTCCATCCTCCAGCTCTAAAATTCTTTCTGGCTCCTGTGCTGAGATGTTTGGGTCTGTGTGGAAGTCCCACTGGCCTTTCCTCAGAAGCTTTTCTGTAAGGTCTTTTCCTAGCTTCCTCAGAAAGGATGGAGGACTGGAGAAATGGCTTAGTGGTTAAGAGCACTTGCTCTTCCAGAGGACCTGTGTTGGATTCTCAGAACCTGCATGGCAGCCCACAACTATCTCTAACTCCCATTCAGGGGACCCAGCACTCTCTCTGGCCAGCTTGGGCACTGCATATATGTGGTACACAGACATACATACATACATACAGGCAAAACATTTACACACATAAAATAAAGTAAGTAAATCTCAGTCTATAAAGGGGATTAGTGGAGAGCCGAAGAGGGGTCCTTTTCAGGTGTCACTGAGGAGAGACATGCTGCCAGAAGTTGAAGATGCTACGGTGTAATTTACAGGGTTCTGTAGATTTGAGGCATTGTTCTCTGCTTCCTCCTTTCTGGGTAACTTTCATGTCTTCCGTTGCCACCTGGAAGGAATCATGCTTCCTCTTTTCTGTGTTTCCTCAAAGAGTTTGTGAGAGTGTGAATCGCTATGAAAGCCTCAGTTCTGCCAAATTACATTTCTCTGTTATAGCAAGTGTGTCAAATCTTACCTTTAGTGGCGTTCTCTCTTGAGACCTCTCTATTGATGCCTTGGGTGTGGACTGACCCTTTGGTAAGCCTGCCTGCCTGTCTTTCATCTGTCTGTCTGTCTACCTATCTACCAATCTATCTCTACCTATCTATCTATCTATCTATCTATCTATCTATCTATCTATCTATCTATCTATCATCTACCTCTCATTTCTACGGGCTCATATCTACGTTATTCATTTTCTTAATAAATTACATTTCAAGAAGAGAAAACAAACCAAAACAGCTTACCCTCGCTTCACCTCTCCGAACCTGAGCACTCGCCTGTCCAGGAACTTGTGGAAGCCAGAGGGTGGCATCCTTCTTCAGTCACTGTCTCCACCTTTTTGAAACAGGGTCTCCCATTGGGCCTGGGGCTTGCTGTTTCCCTGTCTCCTGGGTCCTCCTGACTCCACCCCCAGCTGTGTGATTACCAGCGTGACTCCACACCTGGACTTCACATGGTGCTGGGGATTGAAATCAGGTTTCCCAGTTTCTCAGGAAGTGCTGTACTCACTGAGCCATCTCCTCAGCCCCTTCACCTCACCCTTGTCCCTGGAGTACTAAAAACGATCTAAAACATCACTTTCACATGTACGTATCAAATGCCAATTTAATTTTTCATTTTTCCTATGAATTCCATTTTTAAAAATCTGAGACTAATAAAATAGCTTGGGGGCAGGGGTGGTAAAGGCAATTATCAGCAAGTTTGGCAACCTGAATTCAATCCCCTGGCCCCATACAGTAGAAGAAGAGATCCAATTCCTCAGAGTTGTCCTCTGACTCACACACTGTGACACATGTACACACACACACACACACACACACACACACACACACACACACCTGAATTAATAGCCACAAAAGGGTAAAAGAGCCCATGGCTTAGATTTTCAAGTCAGTGCAATAGGATCCTCCTTACTCTTACAAAAGCACGCAGTTTTCTCTCCCAAGGTTGGGCCTAGTGGCTACACAAGTCACTTTCTAGTCTTTTGTGAAGACTGCCAGCCTCGGTCTGTCAGGTGTGGTCCAGAGACAGGAATCCATGCTACCATCTGCGGCAGCCCAGGATGCTCTTATCAGAGGTCTCTACTCTGGTGAATCCTGGGCTCTTGACATCTCTGCAGATAAGACCTTCAGTAAGACCCACAATGAAGCAGAGATAGTTTACTGGGAAGACCTTTAAACACAGATTCAAGCAAGGCCGTTGACAGAGGCATCAGAGAAAGGATGAGATACGCCCAAGATTGGTATGCTTGCTACCTTTGTTTTCCAACAGTCAGTAGACTGTGTTGGGGGATTCTGGAGTTGTATCTTCCAAGGGCTGAAGGAGATCATAGGGTGTTTTCTGAGGTGCTGGGTATGACTGCAGCTGATAAGCACCGTAGCCTAAAGAATTCCACAGGAAGATTCTCATTTGTGCTCCACATCACATACACCTGGGTGATAAGCTGACCTGTTGCTGTTTTAATGTTCTTTTTGGAAAATAATGCTCCGTATAAAAGAACTGTTGTCTCTTTATCAGCAGCCTACACAGTTAACTGTATTGGGATTCTTTTTTATTCAAAGATTTATTTTAGGGGTGTGTGTGTGTGTGTGTGTCTGTGTGTGTGTGTGTGTGTGTGTCTGTGTGTGTACATGTGCACACACATGCATCGCTGGAGGTCAAAAGAGAGTCTGATCTCTTAAAAGTGGAATTATAGGCAATCGTGAGCTGCCCCCATGTGTATGCTCGGAACCAAACTGGGGTAGCAAGAGTAGCAAATGTTATTAACCCCCAAACCACCCCTCAGGGCCCATGGAGTTCTTACTTTTCAGTTGGTGAGAGGCTTCAACCAGATGCTGGAGTGAGATGTTCCTTTCCCTTCCTGTGTCTCCTTCGTGGTTCTCATCTCTCTATCCTGACTTAAGACACATATATGTAGGAGCAACTCTACAGAAAAGCAGGATACAGTTAACGAATGAGCAGAGGAGGATGGGCCATAGTCATTAATCAGTGGCTTCACTCAACATGGCAATCTCTCTAAAATATAGACGTGGTGACTGGGTAAGAATCAGTGTGCTGTAGTACAAAACACCTTGTAATCTTTAACACCTCTTTTTTTTTCTTTCTTTCTTTAACACCTATAAAGGCACACTTCCTTCCTGCTCGCAGCTACCTGGTAAAGGCCACAGCATGCCTACCTAAGTCATGGGGCTATCAGTCACTCAGGTGTTTGGTCTGCCTATTTGAAATGGGGAACCAAAACTCAGAAGAAGAAAACAACCTCCTAGTCTAATTATCAGGAAGCTTAGTGAAAAGACACTAACAGCAGCAGATTTGAGGAACCTGGTTACATCATCCATGCATGGTATTGACAGGACTTTTGAATTGCTTCACCATGTAGACAAACTGAACTGTCGATAGATCTAGGCTGTAAGTCTTTCTACCATTTTTAATTTTTTTCTGGAAAGTTCTTCTATTACAGAGTCAGTTTTATGTACTTTTATAAAATTCTAACACTGACCTTATTGAAAATGGTGGACCTCCAAATATTATACATGCACATAAATCTAAATATTGAATGGTCCACATCACATTCAACTTTACTGCATACAGCTGTCCTTACAAATGTCTGCATTTTGAGAGTTTCTCCCAACTTCTAAAGAAGTTTTCTTTTTCAACTTTATCCTGACTGATGTACTGATTTGCCTTTACTAGACACTGGGTTTTTGCAACAAGTCTAAGTCTGTAGTAAACCTAGGAGGGCTCTACAGAGGCTAGCATGCATCTACAGTCGCCCCTCCTTTCACGTTTAGAAGGATCAAAGTAACAAAAACAGTCAAAACCAAGAGAGTCTCTTGAGATCTAATGCTCTCGGTGGCTCCGTCACTGAGTGAATAGTAGAGTGGTTGGCTAGGAAGAGCATCGAGACCTTCAGAGATGAGACACAGTAGGTGCCGACCGAAGACCGAGAGAGTAATGGAAGGTATGGTGGGTGGCCTGGGTCAAATTTCAATGCTTATGCAGTGAGGGAAGCTCTTCAACCAAGAGGCAGGGTTAGGGCTGGGGAAATGACTCAACAGTGAAGAACACTGAACATTCTTAGAGAGGACTGGGGTTCAGTTCCCAGCATCCACATGGTGGCTCACAACTGCCTTTACTCCAGTTCTAGGAGATTCAACACCCTCTTCTGTCCTCTCTCTGCACCATGTAAACAGGTGGTGCACAGACACACATGCAGGCAAGACAGCCATACACATAGCATAAAAATGGAAACTTCATTTGAAAAAAGAGTCAATGTCATAGTGAGGGCATATACTGTTCTTGTAGAGGACCTGTGTTTGGCTTCCAGCACCCACATAAGGTGGCTCATAACCACCTGTAACTCCAGCTCCAGGGAATCTGAAGCCCTTTTCTAGCCTCCCTGGTACCTGCACACATATGCATGTGTGTGCCCACATACACACACACACACACACACACACACACACACAGTAATTTTTTTTAAAGTAAGTGTTATTTGTGGAAACAAACTCTCACATTTTCTTTTGCTGTGAGATAATCCTAAGAGCATCACAGCGATGCTCACCTGGGATCCTAGCACTCTGGAGGCAGAGGCAGGAGCATCCCAAGTTGGAATCCAGACTCAGCTACATTGTGAGTTGCAGGCAAGCTGAGGCTGCATAGCTAGATCCTGTCTCACAAAAACCATTAATGATAATCAAATAATTAAATAATACAGTTATTCTAAAAGCAGCTCAGTTGGAGCCTGTGATGTATGTCCTATATGATAAACCCTTGTCTTATCTGGCTACTTAATTTTTTGTTCGTTTGTTTTCGAATCACGGTCTCGTACTGTGTCCCAGGCTTGCCTCAGTTTCCCAGGTGCTGAGATGATAGGCATGAGCCACCACGCCCTGCTTGCATTCCATTTTAATAGCTAAACCAAACAATTTAAAATTCACTTCCTCAGTTGCACAAGCCAAATTTCCCAGGCTCTGCCAACACCTGTGGCTGGGGGCTGTCACTGTGGGTCGTACAGGTATAGAACCAGCATCCTCATAAACCTGACCGTGGCAGGAAGGGAAAACCTTTGTGGGAAGGTAAACATTCTGGGAAAGGAGTTGGCTGGGCTTTGAAAACAATCCATAAATGCTTCAGATCTGACCTGAGTGAAAAACCCAAGACTCCACGAGGCATGAACATCTGTGGCCCCCAGAGAATGGCAAGGATGGAGCACAATGCCCTCAGAGTCTCTGATGAAGTCATTTCCTTCCCATGGATGCCAGAGCTAACAGCTCAATGGGTTGTGCTGTTCTCACTTTTACTTAACAGCTCACTGTTTGGTTATTTCTTTTTTGTGTGTATGTGTGGGTATGTTTGCCTGTGTGTGTGTGTGTGTGTGTGTGTGTGTGCGCGCGCGTGCGCGCGCACGCACGTGCTCCCGAGTGTAAGCCGGAGGCTCCTGTCAGTCCTCCTCAATCACTCTCTATCTTATTTTTTCCAGACTGGTCTCTCACTGAGCCTGAATCCCCCTGCTTCAGCTACAGCACCTGACTACCCATCCTCCCAGGACCTACCTGTCTCTGTCCCCAGAGCCGGGCTCACAAACGGACATCACTGCTCCTGGTTTTCAGATCGAGGCTGTGGATCTGGACTCACATCCCCATGCTGTCTGCAGCCCCACCTTTTGATACTTCCTTTTGAGATGTTTACTCAATCCATTTTGTTTATGTATCAGATCCTCACATATTTAACTAAAGTACAGTAAGTTACTCTATTTCTATATATTCTGGGACCAATCTCTTTTCTCCAAACTCTGAGCATAGTTAGGTTAACACTTAGTCTACTAACACACCACAGGACTTTAGTTTTAAAACTGAAACATAATCATGTGACTTAAAGGAATGGAAAAACGGGGCACGGAATCCATGAGCCTTGTTTGGGTTTTGCTATTCTAGTACATTCTTAATTTTCATACGTGACAACCATTAATACTGCATTTAATTAAATCTCACTTCTACTTCCCCTTTTATGCTCAATGTTAGCGATTTTAAAACCTGTTTAATTCATGTGTCCTGGCACCCAAAGGCAAGACCTTGCACGCAGAAGAAATGAAATCATCTGTTAGTTTTTAATACATTTAAGTTAAAATAATTTCCACATGGTTAAACTAGGCATGGTCTCCATATACAGAGCTCCATCTGGCTGAAAACACACATAAGCCTTTAAGTAATGTGGGGAGAGACATGAAATTTCTGCACATCTCACGTGCAACTTAGAGTTTGCGTGTTGGTTCTTTTAGTTTCTTGCATATTATTATTATCACAAGCCTGAGAAGACATCACTTAATACCATCCACTGTGGTGGGGGAAGGCATGGCGGCTGGCGGCTCCATGGAAGCATGTGACTGCTTGTAGACATCTTGCTGGGTCAGGAAGCATGGCAAGGGAAAGACTGTGCTCAACTGACTCTCTTTCCTCCCTTTCATTTTCTGAAGCCACTAGCCTGCTCAGTTAGTCCCTGGAAATGACCTCACAAATATCCAACAATATGCTTGCCTCGTCAACTTTTTTTTTTTTTTTTTTTTTTTCGAGACAGGGTTTCTCTGTGTAGCTTTGCGCCTTTCTTGGAGCTCACTTGGTAGCCCAGGCTGGCCTCGAACTCACAGAGATCCGCCTGCCTCTGCCTCCCGAGTGCTGGGATTAAAGGCGTGCGCCACCACCGCCCGGCAAACTTTTTTTTTTTTTTAATGTGCATTGCATTGGTGTTTTGCCTGTATACATATCTGTGTGAGGGTGTTGGATCTCCTGGAACTGGAGTTACAGACAATTGTGAGCTGCCTTGTGGGTGCTGGGAATTGAACCTGGGTCCTCTGGAAGAGCAACCAGGACTCTCGACCACTGAACCATCTCTCCAGCCCCTTGTCATCTTCCTTAATCCAATCAAGTTGAAAGTGGAAACTGACCATCACAGATGGACTGTGTCCTAAGTGCTCCAAATGAAACCGCCAAGAAGAAAGACATCAGTGACCAAGACTGGCTGGAGAGGCAAAATTAAAACCACGTGTTAGAGTCTGTCGTATTTTTTAAGTATTATTGCTGTGGGATGGTCTGTATGTCAAATTGCTCTGATTGGTCAATAAATAAAACACTGATTGGCCAGTGGCCAGGCAGGAAGTATAGGCGGGACTAACAGAGAGGAGAATGGAGAGAACAGGAAGGCGGAGGAAGACACTGCCAGCCACCGCCAGGACAAGCAGCATGTGAAGATGCCGGTCAGCCACGAGCCACGTGGCAAGGTATAGATTTATAGAAATGGATTAATTTAAGATGTAAGAACTAGATAGCTAGAAGCCTGAGCCATTAGGCCAAACAGTTTAAACAATATAAGTCTCTGTGTTTACTTGGTTGGGTCTGAGCAGCTGTGGAACTGGCGGGTGGCAGAGATTTGTCCTGACTGTGGGCCAGGCAGGAAAACTCTAGCTACATATTATCATAACTAGGGGCTGGCAAATCTTTTCTCTGGGGGTGTGTGCAGATTATGAGTATCTTAGATTTACAGGCTACCAAGGCTCTTGCAATATGGAAGCTTCCAGAGACAAGGCTGAACACATGCTGGAGTCTAAGCTTCCATGACAGACACAGAGCTGGGTATGGCTCTTTGGCTGGCAGGTTCACAGTTTGATCTGCATTGATCCTTATGAGGGTTGACATTCACTGCCATCCTGACTGGACATATGATCTCCTGTGTTAGCAAGGCACATGGCTCCTTCTCATGTCCCCCTTATGCCCCGAGTCATGACATCCTCCATCCTCAAAGGCAACATTAGAGTAGTAATGACTTCTCTCTGGCTGTTCTTCCTGTCAAATATGTTATTGAACAATGTAGGTAAAAGGAACAACCTAGAGAGGAATCAAAACCAATATCAGCACGTAGGAAGCTTACATTATTTTCTAGCTCTGAGAATTTTCTAAAGATTACCCCTTGAATCTCTCAAGAAACTCTTCAATACAACTGTTCTATAAAAAGAGAGACTGAGGGACTGAAACACTATGATGTGTATACCCTGCTGCCTCTTACGAAGTGTTAGGGCCCGGGTTCGACCCCATCCATCCAGGATCAGAGCGTCCTCAATGTCTTTGCTCCACATCACCCACTGCTGCTGTGGAAGCCATTTGCCTTGGTTTACGTTTTTATTACATTTATTTATTTGTGTGTTGGGGTGGTGTTTATATATATGTCACAGCACATGTGGGGAGGTCAGAGGACAACTTTCTGGCACTGGTTTTCTCCTTCAATCATGTGGGTCCTGGGCATCCAAGTCAGGTTGTCACTCTTAGCAACAAGAGCCATTATCCACTGAGCCCCATCCAGTGTTTTGAGTCGGGATCTCTAACTGGGGTTCCATTTTTCCTGTTGTTAAAGGCAGCTACCATCCTTGCAGGAGTGTTTCAGTGAGCAGGGTGGGGCTGCTACATGACTCGCTCATTCACTAGGCCACTAAGTGTGAGCTCATTATGACTGACTCAGATGCCATACATAGCACTGGGAAATATCCAGTGCCGATTCCCCTCCATTCTCAAAATTTGCTCCCACTCCAAAATGCACATCCATGCATAGCACAGTAACTCCAAACCTCCGAAGCTTTGCAGTTTAACCTTCCCCAGGTGAATGAAACCGTGACCACATTTGTTAGGAATTTCCTAGTCCCGGAGCAAAAAGCACCACAGGAACTGTCAAATGAGTAAAGGGAACTTGTTCTGTGTAAATGTCTAAAGGACCAGAGAGACTGACATCTAGCCCTGGAGTTTTGTAGCCCTTATATTATTTTTCCTGCTGAGCATGCATAAGTAAGCAAGATGAAGGGCAAAGAACAGAGAATTACTTCTGTAAGGCATTTTCTGAACCCCTTCCCCCATGATTTTTGGACAAACACAAGCCTTTTAATGTTTTTATCCCTATGTCCTCTGATATGCGAGGTCACAGTAGGCTGTCGGTTCAGTCTGAAGCCGATGGCTGCCAAGCATTAACCCTGCTGCCAAAAGCTGAGGTTATAGAAGCCAGGTGTAGGGGGCACAGGACTACAATCTTAGCCTAGGGGAGGCTGAGGCAGGGGGATGTGGAGTTTGAGGCCAGGCCAGCCTGGGCTAACACAGTAAGACCTATCTCAAAAAAAGAAAAGAAAATCAAAAGACTTGACATATCATCCAACTAACTGTTTATAACGTTACCACACACAGAGTGTAATGCCACCTGGGATGCTGTGGAAGTAGCTAGTTTTTGTTATTAAGGTATGGCACTGAGACTGGATTTGTCAAATGCCTGCTACTTGTTAACTAAAATACACTTAATCATCTCCTCAGTCTCATTCCAGAAAGAGTTTAAAGCAACTTCGTAAGAGGTAGATGAAAAGGCAAATGAGGAAGAGTGAGTCAGGGAAGCTCAGAGAACGCAGAGGTGTGTAGAACCCAAAAGTCTGGGCAATGAGGTCATGCATATTTGTTAGAGGTGTGCCCGAAGCCAGCCTCTCTGTTTCTTCTGGAGGGAAGGAGGTGATAGGTAAGTGGTTCACATCTTTTCCAATGCTGTAATTGTCTAATCACTCCACAGAGGATCAATTCCCTGTAGCTAGGAGATGAGAATTTCCTCTCTGAATCCTCAGAGAGAGGATACCCTTTGTTGTCTTAAACGTCTCAACAATAAACCCAGGGACAAATTGGACAGAGGTGTTCACACAGCCGAACTGCAGTTATGGTAAAAACCATAACATGAAAAGAGCTGCTGGTGTACATGTGTGTGCAGAGGCCAGAGGGCAGAAGGTAGCCTTGGATGTTGTTCCTCAGGCAACAGCCAGCTTGTTTTTCTGAGACCAGGTCTCTCACTGGCCTAGAGTTTGCTAGCTTCTCTAGGCTGGCCGTTCAGGGGTCCACCTGTCTCCACTTCTCCAGCCCTGACAAGTACAAACCACAACATAGGTTTTAGGAACCAAACTCAAGATCCTCACACTTGCAGGGCAAACTTTACAAACAGAGCCCCATAGGGTAGCCAAGAGAGCTTGTGATTGCCCTTCTCCAACATTAATACACACACAGCACACAAGAGACAAGCTTGTGCTTCCTTGGAATTCCTGGCTTTCAGATAACGTTTTCTCTGTAGTCACCCTCCTCTGAAATGAAGCAGCTTTATTTGATATAAAGTAATGAACCATGAGTCTATCAGCGAGACATGGCCATTTTATTCTGAGACTCGATGATCTATGACAGCATCCCCTGGAGTAATGTGAATGCAAGCTCACTGAGCTGCCTACGAGAGGAAGCCCCATCAGAGGAGGACTTTCCCAAGCAGAAATGGATGCTGCATCAGGTAATGGATGGGGCTAGGAAACCACTCAGAGTCACGGACTTCCAGATGTAGCATTCTTTAGATGTCTGAGGGTATGAACAGGTCTTACTGCAGTTACCTCTTTAGGATGCTGGTCACTTTTCTGAAACTAAAGTATTGGACTTATAATATGGTCTGCTGACTTCCACTTCAGGACCTGGATACTTTATCATCTGGTGTATTCCTCTTGCTATTTATGGATGAGACTATTGGGGACGGGTCTTCCAAAACCAGCTTATACCAGTGAGACAGTCAACAAACTTATGTGCAGAGGGATTAAAGGCATGTGCCTATTTTTAAGAGTTATTTCCATGCACAAGTGGGGGTTTCCCATGTGCCTGTGAAGGGTGTCAGGTTCATTGGAGCTGAACTTACAGGCAGTAGTGAGTTGCCTGATGTAGGTGCTAAGAACTGAACTCAGTCCTCTGAAAGAAAGACTATTGAGTGCTAATGACTGATGAGCCATCCCCCAGCCCCCCAAACTGAGACATTCTGAGTTAAACATTTGTGGCACTGAAGTAGTTCCTTGCCTTCCAAATGCTTGAAAGAATTATGAGCCCCTGTATTATACATTATAAAGCCCTTCCCTCTTTGTGTATGTGTGTGTGTGTGTGTGTGTGTGTGTGTGTGTGTGTGTGTGTGTGACATCCTGCTCTATCATTCTTTGTCTTATCACCCTGAGACAGACTCCCTTACTAAATCTTGAGTTCACTCTTTCTGCCAGGCTGGCGGCCAGCAAGTCCCACAGATCCTCATGTCTCTTCCTTCCACAGTGCTGGGCTTACAGACTCCCACCAGCATGGCCACATCCAGCTTTTTACATAGATGCTAGGGATTGAACTCAGGTCCTCATGCTTGCACAGGGAGTTGTTTATGTCTTCTGTTCTGGTGACACAGTCTGAGTCACACAAGGCCCAGCTGAGTGTGAAGCAACTCTTGTGATGGGGAGAATGTAGCTAGAAGTAGAGTTATATATAAAGGCAAGACTGGTATTTCCCAATGTCAATTACAACAGGTAGATGCACAGAACACGGAAGGTTACTATGCATTGATTTGGCTGAATATCTAACTCCCCTTCGTCACAGAGAAAGATGGTTCGAGTGTTGTGGGCCCCAGGGCTGCTTCTTCCTTTGCCTGCGTGCAATGTGGTGCCCCTATTCCCATGGTCTTAATGGCTAGACATCCAGTATTCCTAGACAACAGCTATTCCCTACAAATAAGAATCCCTGCTCCAAGCATGAACGAAACTACTTTCCCAACAACTTTTCAGGACTGCAGACCTTTCAGTGGAAGAGTCTGGAGCCTGAAATAGAAACACTCTCTTCAACCTCGGCAGTGCTCCAGCCTAGACTCTTGTTGGACAGTGTTAGCACTAAGTGGGCCCAAGAAGACAGTGTCCTGGTAAAACGTCCCCAATTATGGCTATTCCATGAGTATGGAAAAATGTGCATTCTTATAGGGGAAAACTTGGAGAAGGCCCAAGTTCAGCATGTAGGAAAGCATGGAAAGGGAGAATACGTGCATACTGCAGATGTACCATGCACTTACTGCTTATAGGGAAAAAATGGTGTGGGGTGAGGAGTTGACTCAGCAGTTAAAGTACTTGCTGCACATGTAGGGAGCATGAAGTCTAGAGTTTGGCTCCCCAGAACCATGTCAGGGTCAGGTGCATGGGGCATCCCCAGAGCAAGCTGCTTAGCTAGGTCAGCCATAAGGGTGAGCTTTGGGTTCAAGTGAGAGACTCTGCCTCAATGAATAAGGTAGGGAGTAATTAAGGAAGATTCCCAACCATAACCTCCATCCTACACAAACATACACAATAATAATAATAATAATAATAATAATAATAAAATAGTAATTTTTTAAAAGAAAGTTGTAGCAGATTATAGAGAGCAAAGAAGCAGGATTAGTGACTGAATATCTTCTTAGAGGAAGTGAACCTTAGCCCAAAACTTAAGGAATGATAAGAATAAAGCTATGGAATCAGCTACAGGAAAAACTTTTTGGGAGGAAAAATGACTCATGCGAAGACTCTGAAGCAGAAAGTACTTGTGTGTGCAGGGCAGCAGGCATGAGTGTGTGCAGAGCAGAGCCAATGGTGCACTGTTAGCAGCTGAAACCTGAGAGTGAGGCAAGCATGAGGTGATGCAGATTTTGCAGGCCATGGTGTGGGCCTTGGATTTTCTGCTAAGAGGTGCCACATGATCTGATTTAGATTTTCAAACGTTAACCTTGTCACCTAGAGACAAGTTGGGAATTTGCAGCAATACACATGAGAAATTGGGAAGCTAGTGAGAAGCAATTGGTTTGGAATGTGTTGTGAATGAAGAGGGGGAAGAATTCACAAGTGGACTAAAGTAAAAGGTTAGGGAATTGGAGGCGTCCAGGATGATTCCTTGGATTGTGAGCTGAACCATCGCAGAGTGGTGCACCTCTTGCTGAGATGGATGGAGTCCTGCATCTTGCGATGGAGAGAGTCTGGAGCAGGAGCAATGAAGAGTGAGCTTTTATCCTCAGCATGCTGTGTGTAATGAGACCATAGGAAAGGTGAGGGTCAGTGATGTAATTTTGGGAGTCCCGTGATAGGCTCAAAACATGAATTGGATAAAATTGTTGGGGTCCGAGAAAGAAAGCAGAGGCAGAGTAAGTTCTCAATAGCCGAGCATAGAACCAACCCATGGATCCAACAAGGTGGATGAAGAGAATGTGGTGTTTGTACACGATGGGATTGTTTCCATCATGAAGAACAAGGTAAGAGCATTTGCAGGAGAATGGATACAAATGGAGACTGTCATAGTGAATTGGGCCAGCCTTGGGCAGACAGATCATGTTTTAACTCCTCTGTGGTTCCTGGACTTTACATGGGTACACAAATCATCCAGGTAAACATGATGTGAAAGGAGATGTGAAGCAGTCTGGGGGAGACAAGGGGCTGATAGGAG
>CABHPQ010002358.1:8917-75598 GCA_902168405.1 Peromyscus aztecus | reverse complement strand
CCAGTCAATTTACCAAGAAAAAGTTTTAGGAATTGTGGTTTATGAAACTAGGTTATTAAAGATAATAATTACACCCAATAAGCAAGTAAGAAATAACAAGAAAAAGAACTAACATGGAAGATACCTGGGGAAAGCACTAAAAGCTTGTGTAAGTACTGTTTTTACAATCCCAAGCCATTTCCCCAGCCCTAAAATATTTCTGTTATGATCAGGCAAAAAATGTTCAAATATCATTTTTAAAATTAATAAAACTTTATCAACTACAGTATGGTAAAGTGTGTGCTATCTGACACGAGTATCACAGAGAAGAGTATGACAGTGTTAACTGGTGTTAACTATACCCGCGTTAGTATGACCCTGGACCTGTAATATTGTACTCCAGTACTGCTTGTATTATATAGTTGGCATTCTGTATTAATAGGCATTTGTGAATGCCCTTTTCGGTTTTCTTAGGCAAGTTGTCGTGTAGCCCAGGCTGGCCTTGAACTCCTGCTCCTCCTGGTCTGTGCCTCCTGAGTGCTGGGACTGTAGATTTGTGCCAACAGACACAGTGGCTCTCCTCTGCACTTTTGCCTTTCTTCTCCTCTTGCTGCTGTCAGTCACATTGCTTTGGTTGGCCTTATTCCTTTCATTTTCCTGATCTCTAATTAGATGTTTTAGATTTGCAGCGACAAAAGAACCCAGAGACGGGGTTTTTTAGACTAGTTTGTGAAAACTCCAAGGAGAACAGAGCTCAGGTAATGAGGAGGCGTATGAGCCACTGGACATAGAATAGTTTTGGTTGTGAAAGTAGTAGGAACTTCATAAGAATATGTGTTTGTCATGTCTGACCTCTGAAAAGGTTCATTCCAAGCGGTGCATAGGTATGTTCCTACTAGAGCAGTAATAATTATTATGTAAAGAAATCGTTAAATCCTTTACACACACACCATACAACACACACACACACACACACACACACACACACACACACACACGGTCTCACTCTGTAGTCCTGGCTGGCCTGGAACTCACTATGTAGACCAAGTTGGTCTCTAACTGAAAAGAGATCTGCCTGCCTCTGCCTCGTGAGTGCTGGAATTAAAGGTGTGTAGCCATCTCAGCCAACCCAATTTTAAGAAATCATACTCAAACTTTTATCTCATTTAATTTTTCACACTTTGAAGAAATAATAGTCTGGCCTAGATGAAAAGTTCCTAATGTTAGGAACACATCTTTTGACTCATGAGCTTTGTCAACCCTCAGTGAACACAGCTAAGCAGATTATGAAGTCTTTTATTAAATGACATTATAGAAATTAGGATATTTTCATATCTCATAGGATGTTCTGAAAAGTTTTTTTTTCTTCTGGGAATGATTTATGTCATTTATGACATCCTAACTCTTGAGTTTAGCAATCCATGATTGTTTAGTCATTTGTTCTTGCTCTGGTTAGAGTAAGACATTGGCTTGGGATCGGAACTAGTTCTGGAAGACAAATGTCTATGGACACAGTATCTTTCCAGTAAATCTTGCAACTATTTCTGTGACTACATATGGTAACATTTTTATAATTGGCTTCCAAATGGCAAACACAGATGGCTGGTGTCTGAATTTCCAGCATGTTTTAGAATAAATGTTTTCTCAGTGAATTAAAGTGTATCATTTCAGTGTCAGGTGGCTACCTAATTGAATAGCTTTTTACTTATCTGTTAACTTACCATTTTCAGTTTTAAAATAAAAATAAATAGCCAAAAGAAACTGAATATATAATTTGATCTTTTTCTTTCATTTTTAATTAAACAGAATTTTTGCCAGAAAGCTGTTGTATATATTATTTTTCTGAGAATTTGAATTTTTAATTTTTTTTAGAAACGAGGAAGATTATAGTAGGAAGGATAGTTCTTTGTTTTCCATTAATTTAATGAGTAATTAGAATATTTTTATCCAATCTGAAGCTATGGGGCTTTTAGAGTTGATAGAGTTGGGCATGCCTGTGTTATGTGATCTCAGTTATCAAGAGATTAAAGTTATTGCTTAGAGGTGTCTTCCCTAAGTGATGGTTTCCTTTGTTGATTCCACATACAGTTACTGAGTACTGTTCTAGGTGTTGAGTATAAAGAATTGAACTAAAGTCTTTGCCCTCATGGAGCCTTCTGTTTAGTTAACCCCCCACCCTCAAAAAGACCTCATATACTCAGCTAAAACAGATGGAAAGCAATGTATTTGTAATTTTATGTCTTTAGAAGCTGCCCATTCCAGATGCAGTTGTAGAATCTACTTGCGTATGTCTGTGTATGTCTTGTCCATGGGATTCAGTAGTGCATTATTGCCTCTGCTTTTCAGTCAACCTTTCCATAATTGGGCGTTTTTGTTTTGCTTTTTTCTATGTGCTTATACATCTGAATAAACACTAGATATAGATAATGATATGCACTAAAATAATTGGAGTTTGAAACAAAACCTTGATCCTAAAATCTTCTGCTGCTAATGTATTTAAATGAGAGCATGGTAGTGTAAGCAGCTTCTGAAATATGCTTGTAAGAACATTATTCTTAATATTTTTTTGTCATTGCATTCTCCCCGAGGGAACTTTTCTTTTTAAATGATGAGCCTGGACTTTTGACTCTGTTCACAGATAGTATTTTGATAGCAATCCAGCCAGTTTATTTTTAAGAATGAATCTCTATCCTACAGCCCACTTTAAGTATATTCCAGGGGCTTAATATTCTACAAAGAGGCAGCTGACTCTGCACCTGTTCTTCAAGCAGACAAGAAATAGAGTAACTGCGGAGTTGCTAAATAACTCGGGAGAACCCTGGTGTAGTGTATTTTCATATTGCATGGCACTAGTAGCTGCTATATGTGATTGCTGAATGAATGTCTTTAAAATATAGGGCATCCATATGTGTATTTTTCTATAGTTGGTAAAGTTTAGAAATACTTTATTATTTATTCATAGTGTTTGTTATATATTTTGAGAGTAATATTAACATCATTAATGATACTGCAATGGCATATTTTATAATAACTTATCAGCTATCTTTAATTAGCATAGTTAATAGTTACAGTAATTCTAGTAGTATAGTTTTTTTTGAAGGTTCTAGGTCTTATTTTTGTTTTTCTTTGTTGTGATTAAAGAGCTCAAATTTAAGAAGTGGTGGTTAGTATTTGTTTCATATAAAGAAATTTTATAAAAAAGGAAATTTAGGCTGGGGAGATGGCTCAGTATATAAGTGCTTTCTTGTGCAAGCAAAGTTAAGGTCCCCAACATCCATGTGAAAAGCCAGGCATGGTGGTGTGAGTCTGTAATCTCATCTCAAGGGTAGCAGTGGGGGGGTTGAGGGGGGGAGACATAGATGGAGACAGGAGGATGCCTGGAACTTGCTGGCCAGCCTACTTAGCCAACACTAAGAGCTACTGCTTCAGTGGTAAGTGATCCAGGATGGTACCTGGAGTCAACCTCTGGCCTCACATGCACACACTCAGGCAAGCACACCTGCACACACATGCGTGCACACACACTACTCACAAGCATACTCAAAGAGAAATTAAATATAGGGGAAAACACCTGTAGTGCAAGTCGTGAAACACACCGAAGTTGTTACACATTTTCTTTCAAGATTTAATTATGGCTGTGAGTGTAGTGTTACTAAAATCCAAGCTAGCTATAATTATTGATGGTTGAAGCCTGAAGTTTACTTTGTCTCTAGAAAGAAGAGGTGTAGATAATTTTCTTTTCATAATAATTGTACTATGATACTGTTTTATAGCGACTACTCTGTCATAAGGATTGTCATGAGTGTTTTGCATCAATATTTTCAATAAGGGTTCAACATAGTTCACCCATCATTTGAGTTATATATGGGATGATAATTCTGACTAGATGATGGTATGTAATGTGTGTCCTGGTTCAGTGGTAAAAACATTGTATAATATTAAAGAAGACTTTTACCTTTTATATTTTTTTCTTTCTGCCATCGTAGCAGAAAGTGTTTGCTGCTCTTTTATCCCTAAATGTCTTAATACTCATCCATTTCTCTTATATCTTTCATCAGTGTTTGACGTTTTAGTGATAGCTGTGTCCTTGTTTTAATTTTTGTTGGCTACTTTAAAAAAAAAAGAAATCACAAGTAGTCCTGACTTTTAATTTATAGCAGGATTAAACATGTCTTTTAAAAATAAACTTAAGCCGAGCGGTGGTGGCTCACGCCTTTGATCCCAGCACTCGGGAGGCAGAGCCAGGCGGATCTCTGTGAGTTCAAGGCCAGCCTGGGCTATCAAGTGAGTTCCAGGAAAGGCACAAAGCTACACAGAGAAACCCTGTCTCGAAAATAAATAAATAAATAAATAAACTTAAATAAGAAAGGCAGTAGATGGTAAGTCAATTATATGACTAGGTGACACTAGGCTGTGGGATTCCTGACGATGGTGATAGGCAAATGCTTGAGGACTAGAAAGATCAGTCTCAGGAATTTGAATTATTTCTATTCCTTCCTTTATAGATAAGGCCACAAACTACACTTAGAGGTAAATCTTTTGGCACAAGCTAATTATCTTTAGTTGAAAGTTAAAGTCCCAGACAACCCATGAAGGACTCACTTGACCTTGTGTGTGCCATGCTTTCAGACAGTTTGAAATCCACAGTGCCTCCCTATCCATCTTCTGACTCTGAGCTGAGTTTCTTCCTTTCAGACATTTTCATTTCTTATTCCTGATTCAGAAGCAACCAGTTTCTTTGCAGTGCAATAGTAATTACTCTGTTATGGACAGGACAAGTGTGTCACTCAGTTTTAGTGACAGTTTGAGTTTAATAAAGTGACCCAGAGCTTTAATGATGATAAAAAAAAAAAAAAACTTAGATGGTAATGCCGCTTTCTTTTTTTCCCCCTATAGCTTGCTCAGTATCGACAAAGAAAAGCCCGACCTGATGGGCAGAATCCTAAGAAGCAAAAGAAGAAAAAAATATCAAGCTTAAATATTAATCAACAGAATGATGAGACATCCATAAATAGTTCTCAATGCGTAGAATCAGCCGGGGATCCTGATTCTACCAGAATGAGAGCTCTTCCCAGTGGACAAATAGAAAATCATGATCAGGTCTTTGTTGAAGTGAGTGCTTCCAGATTTTCAGCCCAGTTCTGAGTGGAACGGCAGTGTAATCAGAGTGGCCATCAGCACGCTGTGCAGTTTATGACTTTTATCCATTCCTGCAAACTTCAGGAGTATGCTAGTAACTAGACCTGAAATAGTTAGTAACCTCTGAGTGAGTCTCGTGAGCTTCATTCAACAGATACTTATTGACACTCACGAGGCAAAGATGAGGAAGGCAGATAGAAAGAACGTCAGTGTGTTCCTGTCACACCTGTGCAGCAACAGTGCACCTGCTTCTCAAGAGGACGGGGGTGCCAAAGCCAGCCGCGTGTACGGTACTGGAGGGGTAATATAAAAGTATGAGTAGGAGTCAGCTAGACGTGAAAAAAAAAAAAAAAAGCAAGGGACGCAACCTCTGTGCAGAAAGAAATATATTTGCAAAGATGAAAAGCAGTGTGCTGTGTGATCTGGAAACAGGAGATTCTATTTCATATGGATCCCAAAGTGATGGGATAGGGTGGTGGTAATTTTGTGGGTTTGGAAATTGTACTCAGCCCAATTCCTATAGAAAGTGCCCAGTGAATCCTAATTTCCTGAGCCCCCTCCCCTTGTTTTATGGTGCAGCTTTCTGAAATGAGGGGGTGGTTAAAATGGATTAAAATGGCTGGTAGGTGGTTGGTTCACTAATCAATACCAGAAATAGAGGGATGAGTTGCTCAGGAGAGTATGGGGAGGATGGATATTACTTGAATTTTATGCTACAGCATGTTTATGTAGAAATAAGATTAGAGTAGATAGAGATTGTACTAGTGAGAGTTTCTATTGCTGCGACGAAGTAACGTGACCAAAAAGCCAGTTGGGGAGGAAAGCGTTTATTTATTTGACTTATACTTCCGCATTGCTGTTCATCAGTGAAGCAAGTCAGGGCAGGAACTCAAACAGGACAGGAGCTGATGCAGAGGCCATGGAGGGATGCTGCTTACTGGCTTGCTTCCCATGGTTTACTCAGCATGCTTTCTTATAGAACCCAGAACCTGCAGCCCAGGGATGGCACCACCCACTATGGGCTGGGCTCTCCCCCACTGATCACTAGATGAGAAAATGCTTTACAGTTGTATCTCACAGAGGCATTTCCTCAACTGAGGCTCCTTCCTCTGGTGACTCTAGCTTATGTCAAGTTGACACACACAACCAGTCAGTCCAGGGATTTAAGCTTTGCTCACTACCCAGGTGGGCAATGGAGACATGTTATATTCCTCATAAAATGCAGTCACCTTGTCTCTTGGAAGTATGGGAATATAGTTTCAAAAGAAGAGTGAGGAGCTGAGGTTGGTAGCACGTATCAGAACTTCAGCACGCGGGAGACTGAAGTGGGATTTCCTAGCTTTATCTCTGATATTGTAATAAATACCCCAATAAAAGCAACTTAGGGGGAGAAAGTTTGACTTACGATTCCAGCTTCTTGTCCACCATTGCAGGGAAGTCAGACTCAAGGTTGCTAATCCTATTGCATCTAACAACCCAGAGAGAGTAAATGCATGCATGCCTAGTGTTCAGCTCCCTCTCTCTACTCCTAGACAGTCTAGGACCCAAGCCTAGGGGAATAGCTACATAGAGTGGGCTCCGACTTTCCATACCACTTAATCCAATTAGGAAAAATTCTCACAGGCATGTCCACAGGCATACCCTCATGTGACTCCCCAGGTGATTCTAGGTTGTGTCTAGTTGACAGTTGAAGCTAAACGTCATAGGGGAGGCAGGGCTGGGGAGGCAGGGGCATGCCTGGGCTGTGTAGCGAGACTCTGTAGATGGGGAGGGGGAGAAAGAGCAGAGGGAGACACACTGAAAATACAACTGTGTACTGTGTAACAAGCATTTGTGCTTTACATGTAGGCAGTTTTACTTACATGGCTCAGTTGTATGAGTTAGTGTACACTGAGCCATTCTTCCAAGGAAGTCAGGGCTGGAGTCCTGTGAGCCACTGGTCCTGTTTTGTTAAAGAGCTGGTACAAGGCTGGCAAGTAGTGAGTACTTACTTAGTGTTAAAGGCACTTTCTGCATGAGCATGGCAACCTGAGTTCAATTCCCGGAACCCATGTAAAGGCGAAAGGAAATGGGTCCCCAAATTGTCTTTTGAACCTCACGTTTGCCATGGTGTACAGTGCACATACAACATAATAAATAAATTAAGGTATATAATTAAAAGAGTAGTTGTTACATTGCCTGTTTTTGTGTATTTATGTTTCAGGACTCCTTATATAGTATATGTTGTTGAGTCATTAGAACTGAAGTGTGATTAACATGTAGGTATTGAGTAAGAGGGCTTGAAACAGAAATATACACACATACACACACACTAGAGACCATGCCTGAGCAAAACGTAACTAATACACCTTTCCTCCATAAGATACATCACAACATTGCTGTTCTTAGAAATACTGGGCAGCACTTTATATATTTTATATATAATGACCCCAAATATATATAAACTTTATATTTGGGGTCATTTTTAAGCGGTGAAATCACCAATTAAAAAGTGCCAAAATGTGCCACTGTGTACCCTGGAGGGTACTGACTTCACATTGTGAGAAACGGGAGAGCAAATGTTGCCCTGTTCTGTGTCATCTAGTATCATCTTCCTTGGATCACTCTAAATCTTCCCTGTTCTGCTCATGTGCTCAAATGACCTCGTAGATGTTATGAGTATTGATTTGGGTGCCAGCAAATAAATTTTATTAAGGAGGTGAGTTCATGAAGGCAAGAGTCTGAATAATGAAAACCAGCGATATTCGTAGATAGGTAATCTGTAAATGTTATCTCATGGGTTTTTTATCTTTATAGTATACTTTGATGCACTAAATTTTTAATTTTTGAAAAGAAATGGTTAGGAGCCAGTAAGATGATTTAATGAATAAAATCACTTGCTGCCTGGACATCATGGCGCATACCTCTAATCCCAGCACTAGAGAGGCAGAGGCAGAAGGATCTCTGTGAGTTTCAGACCAATCTGGCCTAGAAAGTAAGTTCCAGGACAGTCAGAGCTACACAGTGAGATCCTCTCAGGGGAACAAACAAAAACAAAGAATAAATACATGAAAATACCTTGTTGCCAAACCTGATGGCCTGAATTCCATTCCCAGGACCCACGTGGTGAAAGGGGAGAACCAACTCCTGAAGGTTGTCATGTCCCCTGTGTGTAATGTGTTTGTTCAAAAATAAGTGTTGTATTGTTTTAAGGGAACATTCAGCCCCACATTCCCCCTCCCCGGGTATTTGCTTAGCTTGTGTGGTGTTATATATTTAGGGCTTTCTTTAGATGTGCTTTATCGTATGGAGGAGGTTCCTTTCCACTCTTGCATCACTGAGTGTTTTCATGTATTTAGTTATTTATTTTGCAGTACTGGGGTTCAAACGCAGGCCTTGTGAATGCTCAGCAAACACTTTACCATGGAGGTACATCCCCAGCCCTCAGTAAATACATTAGTCATGAAAGACTGTTAAATTTTGTGGTTTATTTTTTTTTCCCTCTAGCTGTTGAGATGATGTTAATTTAAAAGGGCTGTTAATATGGGTAAAAGCTGCTAGGAAACATGAGACCAGGCCTTTAGTCCCTTAACTTTTCATTCAGTGGCGTCTGGTAGTCTTGCTGCGTTTCAGGACGGATGTGACTGATGTAACTTGAGTTTGCTGCTTCTTCCCTGTTCTGTGGGTGCATGCTCCCAGGGACGTTTTGCTCAGAGTTTTTGTTGCTGTTAAATTACTTTAGCATTATTTCCTTTAGTTATTTGACACACAGCATTTAAAATACCCAATTTTAAGTTTGTGCCTGTTAAATCTGTAATCTGTGTATCTTCAAGAGCAGTTTCTATTGACCAATATTTTTCTTTTGATCAGGCCATACTCTCCCATTCCTTTGTGTGCTTTGTAATTTTTTAAATAAACATTTTAAATAATATGGCAACTCTGGCATAGGATTTGGTTTCAAGATGGATATTTTTAATTATGGCATATTGATACTTGGATTCTTTACTGTAGTTTACCATTTACTGTATTTTATCATTTTGAATACAATAACTTGTTAATCTTTTTTCTTTTTTTGAGACAAGATCTCTCTCTATATAGCCTGCCTCTGCCTCCTGAGTGCTGGGATTAAAGGTGTATACCACCACGCCCGGCAAATCATTCCATTTATTCTTTTTTTCAGGGGGTTGGTTTTCTTGAGACAGGGTTTTTCTGTGTGGCCCTGACTGACCTGGTCTTCGCTATGTATACCAGGCTGGCCTCAAACTCACAGAGATCTACCTGCCTCTGCCTCCTGAGTGCTGGGATTTAAGGTGTGCACCACCACCACCCAGCTAGTGTCTTTATTCATGGTACCAGTTTTTAATGTACATTGTGTACTTAATTGTCATGTAGAGGGATTATGTCACAGAAATCTTTAGATTTAGAAGAGAACATCAGGCCAGGGACATGACTTCAGTCCCTAGAACTCCCATTAAAATGCTGAGAACAGTGGCTTACACACGTAATCCTAGTGCTAGGAGGTGTACTGAAGGATTCCTGGGGCTCGGTGGTCACCTAGTCTCACCTAATTAGTGAGTTCAGGTCAGTGAGAGACCCTGTCTCAAAGCAGATCAGCAGCCAACCTGAGGATGACACCGAAGTAGTCCTCTGACCTCTATGTGTGTGCACACATGCACACACAGTCACACATGAATAAATAAAAAGTGAGCAGAGCCTTATGAGTTAGGAACCATTGTTTTAGGATTTTAGACTAGAGACAAGCTTATTTTTTTTTTTCTGCCAGCAGTTACTACTTCTTGGAAAGGCCATTGCAGAACTTGATCCTGAATGTTAAATAATATTTCTGTAGGAATAGATGAGGAACTAGACAGTGATAGTTAATAATTATAAACTCTCTGAGTTTCATGTTAGAGGGTGTGTGTGTGTGTGTGTGTGTGTGTGTGTGTGTGTGTGTGTGTGTATGTATGTATGTGTGTTGAACAGTAAAACAGCACTTTGGGAATTAGAATAATTAGGATTTTTTTTTTCTATTCCCCATGTCACACTTGAGAGTGTGACACACTTTGAATGCCACTGACCTCATACCCAAATTCTGGAACAAAGCAAAGATGTTTCATTTTTATTTTATTATTTTATATGAATGGATATTTTGGCTATAAGGGTTTATGCTTGCTTCTGATATGTGCAGTGCCCATGGAGGCCAGAAGAGAGCATCAAGTCCCTTGGAACTGGAGTTACAGCTGCTTGTGGGCCTCCATATGGGTGCTGGACCCTTTCTTGGCAAGAGCAGCAAGTGCTCTTAACAGCTGAACCATCTTTCTAGTCTCCTGCAAATGTTTTTAAGAGAATGCTTTTTCAGCTGTAAAAGCATTATAACAACAAAAGGTGTTATTTCTTTTCAAGTAATTGCTTTTAGCATCAAGATCTGATAATACTCCTGCAGAAATGGCACTTCTGATAGTAGCATTTAGAACCCTGTTTTATTTATGAGTTGTAAAGTTTAGAGAAATTGGGAGGGAGGAGAGGGGGATCTGTGGTTGGTATGTAAAATGAATAGAAAATTTCTTAATAAAAATTTTAAAAAGTTTAGAAAAATCATACGTTGGTGCTTTTGGCTTACAAAGGGTAGGTACTATGTATAAGAACATATTCTCTTGATTTTTTTATGTGGAGAAAAATTTACAGCTTAGACACTAATTCATAAGTGAAATTTTAAAGGTCTGAATAATTTGTACTAGGTTTGGTAGTATCTTACCTGGTTTTAGTAGCATTTTATGTAGTAGTTTTCACTATGCTGCCTACATTAGTTGCTTAGTGGAAGTAAAATATGGGGGAAAGGCATGATTGTAAATTGTTTTATTTTTCTTTTAGCATGAAAGTGAAATTTCAACCACGGCAGATGATTCTAGTTCATTAGAGGTAAGATTAATATGTCATAATTTCGAATGCTGTAATAAAAATAGTCATTTTTTATCACTAGAAGTATTTGTTTCTTGTACATTTTACATGATTCTGTTGCATTTCTATAAATACAATAAAATAACAACAGCATGAATGGTTAGCAAACTACAGATGATGCTCTACTGCTGTCGTTTTTCACAGTGTTAGCCGACATATTAATTATTCCGTAGTTTTCTCTTTAAATACTTAGAAATTCTGGTTAGTTTCTGGGAAAGACTTTGATACTGGGTTTCTAGATGTAAGACCACTGTGAACCCGTCTTATTTAGCACAGCAAATTTTTTTTTTATAATTTGTTTTGAGTTAAGCTTTTCACAAATGTTTGGGTTTGCATTAACCTTATGGACTATTTTATTGGCACTAATGCTGTGGTGGTGGCTAGGTGAGGAACTGTTATGTAGATGTGACCTCTTTATGACATGCCCTCTATATGTGATTGTGATAAATGTGTGTCATTTCTTAGTTTTTTAAATATGATCACCATTTCTTTGGTCCAGAGTTAGAGAACATGAAAACCTTTCTCTTACTCTAAATGTCTCCTCAATTAGTGTATTTCATAAATTTCAATGTGTTGCTGGTTTCTATTAGAAAAACTCTTTATGCTTAAATTAACACAGCACAATTTTATATTAATAATAAATTTGATACCTAACAAATTTAATGTATTTTGGAGCTAAGAATACACTACTAGTAGACTGGCCAGGAAAATAACCAACAATGAATAAATAAATGGGTATCTGATTCACGCTACATAAAATTTCCTCTGTGGTCAGTATGGATTTAAAATCACAACCTCTAAAAACTACATTCAAGAATACTATGCCAAAAAAGTTACCTTTTAGAATAGGAGAAGTTGAGACTTTTAAAGATAAGTACAGACTAAAGCCATTCATGTCAACCAGGATAGCAGTGTAAAGACACTCTCACAGGTCCTACACACAGACGACAGCAGAGACAGTCTCAGTCACAAAAGCACAGGGAGGAGTAACCATAGAAAGAGTAGGTGAGCTGAGGAAAAATGGTAAAAGCCATGCATGCCTCACTCTGCAAATCAGCAAACACCTAATATGGATGGGGGGAACAAAAACCAAACCAAAACAAGAAAACTTGAAACACCATAAAACAATCAACAGACTTATAGGAAATAGCAAGTGTTATCAATAATAGCACTAATTGTAAATAGTCTCTAATTTTCATTAAAAGACACAATTGGCTGATTAACAAAACAAACAAGATACACTCATTTGTTGTCTGTGAGAAATGCATCTCACTGGCAAAGACACACTAGACTGAAAATGAATGTATCAGAGTCCATATACCAGGCAAGAGGAAGCTTCAGCAACAATACAGGAGTGGATGAACTCATTCCTGACAAAGTGCACTTTATGTCCAAGTTCATTAGAAAGGGTAAAGAAGGCATGTTCACAAAGCAGGATCAATCCTTTCTAGTTCTTGGAGCCTTTCAGTTGCCTGAGAGAGTGACTGCTCCATAGAAGGAGATGGAGCCCTTTAAGAACTTGCCCATTTTCAAGTTTGATCATCACTAGTTGGTCTCTAATGCTTCTGATGCCTTAGTCTGGATTGGCTATCAGATCCTGGCAGGTAAAGTACTGACTCATTCCCAGCCTTCAGTACTCTGACTTTGGTGAGCCGGGTATTGCTATGACCAAGGTTAACATCCTAAACAACTTGGGAACCATTGCCAAGTGTGGTGCTAAAGCATTTATGGAAGCTCTTTAGGTTGGTGCAAACATTTCTGTGATTAGACAGTTGGGTTTCGGCTTTTAGCATGCCTATCTGGTGGCAGAGAAAGCAGTCGTGGTCATAAAATGTGATGATGAGCAGTGTACTTAAGAACCTTCTACTGGGGGCTCCTTCATTGTGCCTGTCAACTATAGTAGCCTGTTGACTGGGCTATCAAAGTGATCTTTCATCTCAGAGAATACCAGACAGATGTAGAAGAGAGGTAAGTCAAAGAAGTGATGAAAAAGCCTTTTCAGGGGCCGGGGAGATGGCTTAGTCCGCACAGTACTTGCTGTACAAGCTTGAGGTCCTGGGTTTGGTTCCTCAGGACCCATGTTAAAGCCAGATGTGGTTGTTAGTTTCTGTAATCACAGCACTGGGGAGGCCTAGACAGGAGGGTCCCTGGGGCTTTGGGACCAGCCAGTCCAGCTGAATCAGTGAGTTCCAGGTTCAGTGAGACTCCCTATCTCCAGAAATAAGATGGAGAGTGATTGAGAAGACACCTGACATTGAACTCTGACCTCACATACATACACTCGAAAGCCATAGCTGTCCATGGCCTATCCAGTTACCCTTTCTATGGAGATGCAGTGTGAGGGAAATCAGTGGTGGGTGGAAGAGAAGAAGGTACATTGTAAGCACTCGGGTGTTTGAGGAATGATTAGCCTTTGAACGTATTATGTCTTTTTGATGCTTGTTTTATTTATAAAACACTATATATGTTTTGCCAATAAGGCTTTTTATTTCAGTCATAAAAAAGACTGAACTGGGGAGGGCAATGACTGAGTACAGTGCTTACCACACAAGCTTGAGCTTGGATCCCTAACACCCACATAAAAAGTCTGAAAATGTGGGGCTCTAGTCCCTCACTGGGGAGGCAGAGACGGAGGATCCTGGGGCTAGCTGGCAAGAAGTGTAGCTGAATTTGGGGTCCCCACGCTCAGTGAAATACTCTTGTCGGATAAACTACATTCAGTTTAAGATCGTAATATATCAAGAGATTGTTTTTATACAGATAAATGGCTGCTGTTTTGTGACAGAAACAGGAGAGTCTACAGATTTATTACGGGTACAGTATTTAAACACTCATGACACTAATGTTTTATACCATGTAATGGCACCCAGCTTACTAACCAAGCTTTTCCTGCATGGGCTCCTGTTTGTTTTTAATATTTAACAAAACAATCATCTTTTTATAGTGCAGAAATTCTGTTTATGCTGTTAAAGTATATATCTCATTAATAACAAAGCAGGTTTCCCTACTAACGAACTGCAGGAGGTAGTCATGTTTTAAAATGACTTCGCTGTGGAATTTTAAATTCCTGAGGAATGTTGCTAGTACTGAATTATTAAAAACCTTGGATTGATTTAGGAAGAAGAACTTGGCATTGATAATTCTCATTCAGAACAAGAAGCTCAGTCCAGTCAGACCTGTCTCAAAATGATGAAAGATGAACTGGCTGGAAAACAGCACGAGATTGAAGAACTAACTCACCAGCTGGAAGAGATGAGTGGGGCTGAAGTTCTGAAGCGGGTGCGCTCACTTCCTACGGCTCTGCTTTGTTACACGTGTGAATGGTAGTGAGTGTGTGCTCTTTACACACGGGGCTTTGCCATGGCAACTTAGGTCATTTCGTAACTTTTGTTCTTGTGCATAGATAGCTTAAACAAGCCCATTTAAAATGAGACACAGCTGAAATATTTGGACTTTTAAATTTAACTGTGTAAAGTAGCTAGAGTGAAATCACTCCCGTTTGTGTAATCTGAGAGAAAATTGGTGGGAACCACAAAAAAAGTGTGACTTAAGCCCATTAAGAGTGTCAGCAAGTCCTTGTGAGTCACTTGCTGGCCGCAGTGGCACTTGCTAAGCAGGGAAGTCAGGATGAAGTCCATGAAGCAGGCCACCGTGAAAATGACAGCAGGCTTCCATCCATCTTCAGAAACAAGCCGGGTTAAATGTGTCTGTCTGTTGGTGTTACCTGGAAACACACGGGGGCACTCCAGAGTATAGAGACACTTCTTCTATAAGAAAAGATGGACAAGTCAACCCACATATGTTCTCTTCCTTAATGCAGATACATGTTTTCAAAATCAGTTTTGAAATAAAATTAATTTGGACAGGCCGGTAGCTGTCCTGGAAGATTATTTATTTTGAACAAACCCTAAAAGCTGACATTTACAGTCTTCCCTGGTCTCTCTTAGCTACAGGAATTTGAGGCTGCCGTTAAACAAAGAGACTGCATCATTACTCAGCTAATTGCTAACTTGCAGCAAGCGACAAAAGAAAAGGATGAGACAATGAAAGAATTTTTAGAGTTGACAGAGCAAAGTAAAAAATTACAGATTCAATTTCAGCACGTAAGTATTACAACAAGGTTATTGGTTTTTTAGCAATGAATTATGTACTTTTTTACTTTCCAGCACAAATCAATACTGTGAAGCCATTTGCTTCCTTAAGTGTACTAAGAGAAGTACTTTAGTGTACTGAAAAAACTGGTAAGTTTGTGTTGTTACAGTAACCAATAATTTTTTGTTTGTTTGTTTGTTTTGTTTTGTTTTTTGAGACAGGGTTTCTTTGTGTAGCTTCGGAGCCTGTCCCCGAACTTACTCCAGGCTGGCCTCCTCACAGAGATCCACCTGTCTCTGCCTCCTGAGTGCTGGGATTAAAGGCGTGCACCACCACCTAGCATAACCAAGAATTTTAATTCATATTTCGTGAGTAGATTCTTGCTATTATTTAAATTAAACTCCATATCTCACCAAGGTGGACTGAATACATTTTTGCAGATGACACTCTTTAGTTGCATTGGACCTTTGCAGTCCTGGCATGGCTTTGGTTAGGTTCTAGATGGTAACTGGACCTACACCTTCCAGTTACTCTATGTTTACCTTGGGAATCCATCCTGGCTAGTTTTCTGTCAGCTCGATCCAAGCTAGATTTATCTGAAAGAAGGGAACCTCAATTGAGAAAACGCCTCCGTAACATCAGGCCGTGAGGTATTTTTTTAATTAGTGTTTGGTTGGGGAGGGCTCAGCCCATTATGAGTGTGGGGAGGTGATCCTGCATTCTATAAGAAAGCAGGCTGAGCAAGCTATGAGGAACAAGCCAGCAAGCAGCATCCTCCATGGCCTCTGCATCAGCTCCTGCCTCCAGGTTCCTGCCTTGCTTGAGTTCCTGTCCTGACTTCCTTTGATGATGAACTGTGATGTGGAAGCGTAAGGCATATAAACTCTCTCCTCCCCTACTTGATTTGGCCATGGTGTTTCATCATTTAGCAATAGTAACCTTGACTAACACAGAATCTGATTGCACTGATCAGAGTTTGATAGCAAGTAACACACAACAGCTTGAAATATCGTAAGCCAGAGAGTTTAATATAAGTATACAGGTGTCTTACAGAATTTAGGGGCAGAAATATAATCAGGACTCTGAAAGAGATTGGAGCTAGAGTCTGAAAAGTCACTAGGATGCAGAAGTGCGTTCCTGTCCATATTCTCTCTAGGCCTCAGTCCTAATTCCCTCACTACATCTGCTTTCTCTGAATTATCATCTGAAAGGTAATTTATTGGCTCAGTCCAGTCATAGCAACAGCAGATCTCAACCCCCTGAAGTGAACCGAGGCCACAGAGAGCCAGTGTCAGCAGAATAAGACTCCGGAAGTCTGTTGGCAAACCGTCGCAGTTTCGTATGTTGAAGGCTCTTTCTGTTTCCAAGTTACAGGCCAGTGAGACTCTGCGGAGCAGCACTCACAGCAGCACCGCAGCAGAGCTTCTTCAGGCCAAGCAGCAGCTCGTCACCCAGCAGCAGCAGCTGGAAGGACAAGACCGTCAATTAAAGGACTATCAGATAAAGGAGGAGGAATTCAAAACTCAGATTACTTTCTTACAAGAGAAAATTAAAGTATATGAAATGGTAAGTATGTCAACCTGCTTGTCACAACTTTGTAATTTTCTTTATTAAAAAATTTTTATTCATTTTACATAACAACCACAGATCCTCTCTCTTCCCTCCTTCCACTCCCCCTCAGCCTCCCCCCAACCCACCCCCCATTCTCTCCTCCGAAAAGGTAAGGCAAAGCCTGATACATTCAGTTGAGGCAGGTCCAAGCCCCTACTCTCTGCATCCAAACTGTGCAAGGTGTCCCACCATAGGTAGTGGGCTCCAAAAAGTCGGGTCATACACCAGGGATGGATCCTGATCCTACTGTCAGGGGGCCCCTCAAACAGACCAAGCTACTTGTAATTTTCTTATTCATGTGTCTTATGCATATGAATTAGAAAATTTTATAATTAAGTCAAACTCTTTGAATATGGAAAATAACTTATTTCAAAAGCAATTGAGAATCTCATGCTAACAACTGTATATCTCACGCCAATATAGTTAAGATAATACTGCCCACTGTGGTGGTGGTCCTTAAAGTGATTTGCATATGTTAACTGGAGTCTCAGTAGAGCCTAAATTTATAACTCAGATATCTATTTTGTCCCATCTGAAGCGTTCCCATCTATTTTAGCTATGATACTGAAATTCTGAAAATATTTTTGTCACAAGTAGAATTTGGTTATAAAAAATAAATGCAGTTGATTCTCTTTATGCAACTTATGTTGCACTTCTTGCAAACATTTAGGAATTAAGGCTCTTTGGGGCAGGGAACGGCATTCTGTATGACATAGATTATAATCTTAAGTTCTAAGAACAACTCATCCTGAAAGGTTGGTTTGCTTTCATTGATTTTGGATTGAGAAATGAAAATTCGAAAGTGTTTTGTTGCTGTCTGCTCTACTCCCATACCAGAATTGGGATTCGAACTCTGTCCATGTGGCTGGGGGCAGGGCAGAGCTCTTGCCCCACACTGCCTTTTTAGTCATAAAAAATGCCTTATAAAACATAGCAAATCAAAAGCACAATCTGATTTTGATTTGTAGGCTCAGAAAACTCATTTAGCTCTTACCTGAGTCCTGAGTTAGAGCAGAGGTGGACTCAGATTGTTCCGAGTTCAAGAGGCTGTTTAAAATTCAAATCTAAGATCTTTAGTTTGTAATGGCTAATAATCATGGGGACCATATATTTCTGGTCCTTTGGATTTTGTTTTCTTTCCATGGACAAATGAACTTAAAAAGACAAATACTAGTTACAGGGTTCTTTAGTGAGCAGGTAGAAGGACGTTTGCACTCAGATGTTGTGGGATTAGACTGAGATAAACTGACTTATGCATCTCCTTGTAGGGAGGTTTATGCCTGTGGGCTGGAATTCTTCGGTCCTGTTTACCACAATTTCCTAACATTATTGAGTATGTTTGGATGGTTCTTCTGCCTCTTCAGTGCTGTGAATATGTGTATGCATACCTAGCTCAGGGTATGGTTTTTCTAGAGGGACCGTAATTCTCAAAAGACTGAAGGCATTTGATCTTTTTCCATGAACTGGACTTAGAGGGGCACTCCCAGCACGTCCTTCAGAGGGCTTTCTTCTGTGTGAGCTTAGACAGTTTTTCTTTAGATGTGTTACACATTCATTCATAATTCCTTTGAATTCTGTTTGCCAAGGACCTTTGTAATATAATTCAACTGCTTAAAATAACTCTGACCAGTTCTATAGATTTTATTTCATGCTTTGTATTTGGGTCTAAAGCCTTTACTCACAGAGAAAACTAAATAGCAGATCCAAAACTCTGCCAAGGCCTCTGTTCACCCCGGTGCTTTGGTGTGACTGTGATTCAGCTGTGCTTGGGGTGCTGTCTGGGCTGAGCTGTTAGCTACAGCTTCATAATTGACCCCAAGTGGGAACTGTGGAAAAGGTTCTGCTCTGTTTTCAAGTTTCTGTTTGAACCGAAGTTGTAGTTCCAGATCATTGTGCCATAAACACTGTAGCTGTCGTAGATGCCGCTTAAATGCTCGGCAGGGAGATTAACACAGCCTGGCAGACTCAGTAAGAACTCTTCTTATTGCACGGCTCTTACCATTGGAACGCCTTCAGACCACTAACATTCATGGGAATAACCTGGACTTACTTTTAAATCTTTTTCTGAGAGTATTCAGAGAGTGTATAGTAGTATAATTAGCTCAAAATATTAAATAATTGGGATATCAATCAGTAATTTTAAAAGTGAAGCTATAAGAGGTTAGCAAAGATTTAGTGAGTTTTTTAATTATTACAATTATTTTTTGTCTGAGATGAACTCAGGTAATCAGAGCCATCTCATCGGCCTAGCCATGTTTTCTTCTTTCTTTTTTTCATTCTTTTTTGGCACTGCTGGAAGTAGAACCCAGGATCTCATACATGCTAAGCAGATCAGGCTGGATATTTTTAATTTAAAATTTTATTACTTTTTTTATTATTTTAAATTTTTCATACACTATATCATTATCATATTCTTTCCTGTCCTCCCAGATTCTCCCCACCTCCCTTAATTAAAATTTTTAGTTACAACAAATGTAATTCACTATTTCTTCCTCAGAAGGTCTGAACTGTGGTAGAACTGTTTGCTCCTAAGTGTCCAGGTGTACAGACATTGTCATGGGAGCAGTGGAGGGCTGGGCGCAAGTGACTTTTATAGACTGATGTAAGAAGTGACTTTCATCTGTCTTTTGTTAATAAGGTTAAGCAAGAAAGTTACTAGAAATTGTTACACTTTGTTTTCTTTTTTTCTTTCTGAAGGAACAAGATAAAAATGTAGAAAACTCTACTAATGAAATACGGGAAAAGCAGGCAATCATTGAAGCATTGAATACAAGAATAATAGAAGAAGAGAAGAAAACTGCTGCGTTAAAGAATAAAGTAACAACTGCTGATAAATTAGTAGAAGACTTAAAAGACCAGCTTACAGAAAAGGACCAAGAAACCAAAAGCTTCAAACTGGAGCTAGCCAGTTCTAGGGAAAAGGAAAAGCAGTGTTCGCTTGAAATTAAACAGTTGATGGGGACAGTTGAAGAACTCCAGAAGAGAAACTATAAAGAGAACTTAGAAACCGGCATAGTGCAAAGGATGGAAAAAGAAACCCAGCGGAAATTAGATCAGCTCCAAGCAGAGCTAGATGAGATGTATGGGAAGCAGATAGTGCAAATGAAGCAAGAGTTGATGAAGCAGCACATGTCTCAGCTGGAGGACCTGAGGTCCCAGCATAAGGGAGAAATGGAGAACACTTTCAAGTCACATGCAAATACTACAGTCAGTGAAGAGCAGCTGAAGTTAATGAATGTGGCGATGAGTGAACTGAATATAAAACTACAGGATACACTTTCCCAAAAGGAAAAACTTGGGGAAGAGCTCTGTGTAGTTAAGGGGGAAAAATGTGCTCTGCAGAGTCAGTTTGATGATCTTTCAGAAGAATCAGGCTTCTTAAGAGATCAAATTCAGAGAGCTAGGCAGACAATAGCTGAACAAGAGAGCAAGCTGAGTGAGGCGTGCAAGGCCCTCAGCACAGTCGAAGGCTTGAAAGCGGAGATCGCTGCTGCGTCTGAGACCAAGAAGGAGCTGGAGTTAAAACATGACGCAGAAATTACAAATTACAAGATTAAACTAGAAATGCTAGAAAAGGAAAAGAATGCAGTGTTAGACAGGATGGCAGAGTCCCAAGAGGCTGAGCTGGAGCGCTTGAGAACGCAGCTCCTCTTCAGTCATGAAGAAGAACTTTGCAAACTAAAAGAGGACCTAGAAGCTGCACATCGACTTAATATGGAAAAACTTAAAGATAATTTGGGCATTCACCACAAGCAGCAGATAGATGGTTTACAAAATGAAATGAGTAAGAAGATGGAAACTATGCAGTGCGAAAAAGACAACTTGCTAACTAAGCAAAATCAACTGCTTTTGGAAATTTCTGAACTAAGAGATTTACAGGAATCACGTATTAATTCAAAATCAGAAGAAATGACTCTTCAGATTAGTGAACTTAAAAAGGAAATTGAAATCCTCAGACAAGAAGAAAAGGAAAAGGGTGCGCTTGAACAGGAAATTCAGGAGTTACAACTTAAAACTGAACTACTGAAAGAACAACTGAAAGAAAAAGAGGAGGGCCTTGAAGAAAAATGTGCACAGCTTGAAGCAGAGAACAGCCTTCTTACAGATGAGAAGACTGCCCTTGAAGACAGGTTGAAATCTTGCACCCCTGCAGACCAAGTAGAAAGATTAATTGCCTTAAAAGACGGTAGCTGGCGGGAAGAAGTTGAAATACTTAGAAAGGAAAAGGAGGACCTGATACAACAATGTAGTCATCTAAATAAGGAGATCGAAAAGCAAAGGAATACGTTTTCATTTGCTGAAAAGAACTTCGAAGTTAATTATCAAGAGTTACAGGAAGAGTACGCTTGCCTTCTCAGAGTAAAAGACGATCTAGAAGACATACAAGCTAGGCAGGTGTTAGAGTATGAAGATAGGATTAAAGCACTGACCCAAGAGCTCCATTTGCAGAAAGGAAAGCATTCTGACTTTACTGATGACAGAGCTTTTGTAGCTGAACCATTGGAAGTCACTGAGGTAGTTAGTGAGGTAGTTGAAAAAGATACAACAGAACTTATGGAAAAGCTGAAAGTAACTGAGCGAGAAAAGCTAGAGCTCGCGGAGAAGCTTTCTGTCGTATCAGAACAATTAAAGCAAACCCGTGACGAGGTGGACTCCCTAAGTGCAGAGGTTAGATTATTAAATCAAGACAAAGAACAGCTTTTGTTGAGATGTAGAGCGCTAGAGGTCCCCACTAACCCCAAGGGGACAGAAAATGCCGCTGAGTGCCCTGTGCCGTTGAACTCTAGCAAAGCTGGGCTTGTGACTGTGACAGACAGCCATCATGAAGGATGTGATTCTCAAATCAGTGAAGATTTGCCAGAAGAATCAAAAATAATGATAGAAGATAAAATTCCCTTTAAAGAAAGTGGGGGAGAAGAGTTGGTATTGCTAACCAGAACAACCGAACCATCTCGTGGTATAGTGGAACCGTGTGAAAATGAAAAGCTCCAGCAAGAGCTTTGCATCCTCAAAGCCAAGCAGGTATGTCCACGTGTGATGGGAAATCCTAGTGGAAACACACATTGTACACTGAAATAGTTCTCACTTTCATGAACCAGTAATCCACATCCTTACCGGAAAGTGAAGGTGAACCCTTTAATGTTAGTCTCATTTGTGCAAATCTGTTTTCCTTTTTTCTTAAATATTGTTACCTCGCAGTAAATCTCTTATATCTGCTGCTCAGAAAATAAGCTAGGCTAATCATTTTTACATGTTGTTTCTTTTTAAAGAGACTTCGTTTTATTAATTTTACATTATAATCATTTTAGTATCAAGATTATTTTTTAGAGTTTTTCATATTGATGTTTTCTAGTATGAAATTTCAAGTTTTCAGTTAGAATTCCACAATTGTTTTTTTTTAAAAAAAAACTTAAATTTTCTACTGCTCTCTATATAAATTTTAGTGGTTATAGAATTGTATTTCTGGGAGGTGGGGCTTAAGGCCTAGAGTTTTCTGAGTCTTATATCTGAATGAGGAAAAAATGTATTAACTCTCAATATAAGTCAAGAATTTTAAAAATGCATCTAATGTATTTTGTTCTTGTTTTGTTCTGTTGCTTCACTAAAACTGACCCAAAGCAGCTTAGTTGTGGAAAGTAGTATTATTTGGCCACAGTTCATCATTAAGGAACTGTGGGCAGAAACTCAATCAAGATTAAAGTAGAAAACCGTGGAGGAATGCCACTTGCTACCTTACTTACTGGCTTATGCTGAGCTAGCTTTCCTATATAGCTTGGGACTACCACCTGCCCACAGGTGGTCCACAGGACTACCACCTGCCCACAGGTGGTCCACAGGACTACCACCTGCCCACAAGTAGTCCACAGGACTACCACCTGCCCACAGGTAGTAGTCCACATAATGATGCTATTCACAGTGGGCTCCGACATCAATTGACAGTCAAGATGATCACCCACAGTTATGCCCACAGGCCAGGCTGATCTGAGCAATACTTCAGTTGAGACCTTCTCATCTCTGTTGACAAGTAATGCTAAGACAATGACTAATAATGAATCATTCCTAATAACTTGTGTTTGTTAAGTACTGATAGAAAGAACAGGAAAGTTCTGGTAGGTTATCTATAGTGTAAAAGTGCTAACTATGAAGTTTTATGTGTTTCAATATTAGTGGAACATAGATTTATTGAGTATATTCCAGATATGCATGTAGTGGCGAACAAGGGATAAGAGCTCTAGTCTCAGGAAGCATGTATTCTAGAGGAGGAGGCAAGTAATAATGGGATATGCATAGGGTGGTTAGCACTAGTGTTGCCTGTGAGGCAGGGAAGCACAGTGGTCAGGGAACGTGTCTGGAGGAGTTGGCCTTTGGACTGAGCTCTGTATGACAGGCTTGCAATGAGGAAATGTGAGCTTGAGGGCCAGGATATAGGCCTGTGTGCTTGGCAGTGAAAGGAGGTGAAAGGGTAGAGCAGACTTTGAGAAGGAAGAAAGAATGTGTGAACTAAGTAGGAAGCCGTGGGAAGTTTCTGATGACTTCTAATCACACTTACGGTCTTATATCAAATATAGAGATAATTTACTTTTACAGTAACCTGAATAGAATCAAGAGACCCAGTTACTCATTAATAGTTAAACGTGGAATTGTTTTGAAAAGTGTAATGTGTGGTAATTACCCTATAGGTATTAAATACCATTTTAATTTTTTAAACAGAAGAGGACTTGATTTCCAACTTTAGCTGCCCTGATCTTGATACTATCTCACACTAAAAAAAAAACCAAAACAAAACCAAAAAGCCATTATAGACTTTCTTTTAAACTGAAAAGCCCACATTTGAAGTATAATTTCAGTTTTGTTTGTTTGTTTTTTTTTTTTTTTAATACACTCAGCTAGTTTGGCTGGCAGGAGAAAGAAAAACATCATAGAAAGTGTCCCCAGTGTCGGCATGTGAGGCAGCCATGGCAGTGGCAGGAAGTGATCATTTCTTAGCTGAGAGTGAAGTGTGTTTAGAGAGATACTGAAGCATGGTGGCCCCAGGAGGAAGCGCTACCCTGCCGTCCTTAAGGCCCTGTGTGCCGGACCTGCAGTACCGAGACTAACTCTGACGCAGGTGGTACATTTTTCAAGTGTCAATAGTGAAGCAAAAGAGAACTTCAGAGGAAGAAGATGAGACTTCATCATTTACTACATAGCACTTTCTAAAACTCCTAACCATCGTAAAGACAAAAAGATACATGATGTTGATGGACAGAAAGACAATTAACTGTCATAATTCACAGGTGTAATTTAATAAGAAATGAAGGAAATGAGTTAAAACCCTTAAAGTCAAATAATGTGGAAAAAAAAAAAAAACCAACCCTGAATGCAGAAATATCTAACAGTCTGGGTGTGGTGTGTATGCCATAATCTCAGCACTCAGGAGCAGAGGTGGGGGCTGGTGAGTTCAAGGCCAGACTTAACTATAGAGGAAGACCTCTTCTTAACACAGAGACACGAACAGCCCACCTGAGCACAAGTGAAGGGGGATGAGCCCTGAATAAATGAAAACTTTCATTTCTGAATGGGAAATGTTTAATATGAAGTACTAGTTTGCTTTCTGTATTTCCAATGCAGTTATGGTGAAAATGTATTGAGGTTTAATTTAATTGGTTTACAGCTGATCTGTAAGGACGGGTGTAGAAGAGGCAAGACTATCTGTAAGCAGACTACATGGTACATGACATAGAGAGGGGACAGTTTTAGGCTTACATGCACCGGTTGTTTGTTTACATGTGTGCCTGGGTGAGTATATGTGACGTGTGAATAACCTCGACAGCCAGAAGAGGGCAGGAAACCTCCTGAAAAAGGAGTTACTCTTGGTTGTGAGGCACCCGAGGTGGGAACTGGGAACCGAACTTGGGTTTCCTGGAAGACAGCCCTTGCTCAGAACCACTGAGATGTCTCTCTAGACCCTAAACATGCCAATTTAATAAATACTGAAAATGAGTTAAGCTATTCAAAAAGATAAAATAGCATCCAGGTATCCACATTTAAAGAAAATAGGTAGAAAAAAATAGCAAATTTAGAGCAGAAATAAATGAATTTCGAATAACCAAAAGGGAAAGTTTTGAAGACGTTTGATGGTTTTTCATTTGAAAAGATCAATAGGTTGCAATTATTAGGTCTCCAAGGATATCATCAAGGGAGAAACCACAAACAAAATGAAGAATGGAAATAAAAACCCAAGTACAGATACCACAAGGATTTAAAAATAAGAGATGAGTACTATAAATAAACACTGCTGATGAAATAGAAATTACCCAAACTAACTCACATAGAAATACAAAGCCTAAGTAAGCCATTAGCCATTATAAATTCCGGAACTTAGCCGGGCGTTGGTGGCGCACGCCTTTAGTCCCAGCACTTGGGAGGCAGAGCCAGGCAGGTCTCTGTGAGTTCGAGGCCAGCCTGGGCTACCAAGTGAGCTCCAGGAAAGGCGCAAAGCTACACAGAGAAACCCTGTCTCGAAAAACCAAAAAAAAAAAAAATTCCGGAACTGTAATCAGTTTTCCTTCTCACCTCTCCAACTAAAACTGCTGCCCCATGACCATTGCACAAGTGGATTTCACAAACTCTCAATGGTGAGGATAGGTACGTAGTAAATAGGATTTAAAAGAGAATCCGAGGAGCAGGAGAGGAAAGACAGAAAGCACTCCTGTGAGGCTGGTTAGTATTGAGATACAGATCGGGCAAGAATGGCTCAAGGAAAGGAAATTACAGGCTAGTCTCACTTAGGAATGAGGCTGAATAAGTTCTTAATAAAGTATTAGTATCCCAAGAACGGAAGAATTTTTCAGCATCTGAAAATGCTGTCTATTTAATCTCCACATCCATACCATACATACAGGAGACAACCTGATCATTTTAAATTCCGCTAGGAAAGAATCTCCAAAAGTTACCAGATCTTTTACAGTTTTAAATTAAAGGAAAAAAAAGTAGGAAATCAGGAAAGAGGAACTAAGGGTGACGATGGCTTCTAAGATGATGTTTAGAAGCTTTCCCAGTCAAGGCAGGCTCTCAGCTTTGCTCTCCAGCCGTGTCTTTAGAGTTCCCAGCCAGTCAATACAATATGAGTAAGAAATGAGAAAGACTGAACAAGTGAGCAAAATGTTAAATCATAGATAAGGTGTTTGAAATTAGACATTAACGACTTGGTACACGCTGCCATGGTCTGGTCTTTCCATTCTTTAATGTAAAGGGATATCCCAAAGGTGAGTATGTCTTTTTTGTTTTTGTACAAAGTACAGGGGAGGCTGTTCTCTTGTGAGGTGATATTTGAGAAGAGACTTAAGCCAACAAGCCAAGACAGCAGGGAAAGCTCACAAAATTCAATAAGTGCTTTAAGACAGTTGATTTTATATTAAAGGTGAGAAGTTGGGGAGATAGATCCTTACCCTTTAGGAAAAATTAACCCTAGGTTAATTAAAGGCACACACGTAAAAAAGTAGGATTACGATCTTAAGACAGGAAGCCTTTAATTAAAAAGACAAACTCAAAGGAAAGCATTAAGAAATTTGATCATGTCTCTTTTATAAACAGTACCTAAAACAGGCTTAATTATTAGGAGCAGATATTTGCCTCATTACAAACAAAGGACTGTAAAGATGGTGTAAATATGTGAGGAAATACAAAGAACTTAATGAACAGATGTATGTCACAGATGAGAAACCAAAATGACAACATAAAAAGTTTTAGCCTTACAAATTCATATGAGTAAAATGGCATTTTATCCTCCATCACATTGGCAAAGTTACTCTGACTTATTGACATGGATACAAGGATGTGAGCGTTCACATTTTTATTAAATTAGTTCAATTCTATAAATCATTTGGCAAGATCTACTAAAGTTAGCCTGTGTATTATCTGTGAGCAGCAGTTACAACCCTAGGTGGGTGAGTGTGGTCACTGGACAGCAGCAGCAGCACTTAGAAACAGGCTAGAACTAGTATTTCTCAGACTTCCTGAACCAGAGGTCAGAGGGCAGATACCATGAACTTGTGTCAGCAAGCATTCCAGATGAGTCTGATATATGATGGACAGCTCACTAGTGAAGCATTCACTCATTTGTCTTAGGTGGATTATGTAATCATTTACTGCCTTTTGATTGAAAGCACCCCAGGCTTACCAGTAATCCACTGATCTCCAGAAAGGAAAGTGAACCAGTTGTGGTTCATGTATACTACACTACAATTAAAATTAACCTGTCATCTATATGGACTGATTTCGGAAGCATATTGATATGGAATGCAAAGAAATTTGCAAAATAAATGCCATTGGTATAAATACACAGAAATATATAATATAATGTGCTATTTACATGTATACTGGGAAATGATAGTAGACGCATTCTAAATTTTTGGTAACAGTTACTTGTGGGCAAAGAATAATCAAACATCATGAATTAAATTTTGTCTCTAATGTTTTCTTTCTAAATCTAAAGATTTATTGAGGAAATAGAATAAAAATATTAGGATTTATTAATTTGAGTTTTGTGTACATTGATGTTTATTACATTTTCATTTTCAGCATGTAAAATATTGTTTAAAAAATAAAAATCTTGCTAGTTATACTAACTATCCCAATTGACTATTACATTGCAATAATGAATAAATACATGCTACTACCTTTCTTGAGACAGACAGGTAGGTCAGTGCATCTGGATGAAGAGGAAAGCGGACCAGTTCCTTCATATGAATTTTAAAACTACGAAGTGTCTTCTCTTTTGAAGTTCAGTATATATGACGAAATAGAAGTTAAGTTGTTCTTTGCATTTCCTAATGTTTACATCTATTCACTGTAAGGATGACTTGAAGCTTCAGATGGAAGCCCAGCGGATATGCCTTTCCCTGGTCTACTCAACGTATGCAGACCAGGTTCGTCACACTATGGAAAAGGAAAGGGATGAAGCTCTTTGTAGCCTTAAAGACCAGCTTGTTTCTGCTCAAGAGAAAGAGATGGATGAGCTTCATAAGATGCACCAGTGCCAGCTCCAGGCTCTTCAGACACAGGAGACAGGTAAACAGCTTCTGACTATCTCCATGTAAGCAGCATGTAAGCAGCACTTAAAATGCATCAGTCTGTAATTCTGCCCTTTCTCAGGCCCCATGGGATAAGATGGCTTTACATGTGATTCGTGGATTTGTTTGATCATATCATTGAGGTGCCTAAGAAAGCAAAAATCACTGCATCATTTTTGCATGGAAGTATAATCCATTCAGAAAGCGCCTGGAAAGTGGACTGACAACTTGTAAACCCTGCTGAACCATACATGCCAAATCATCACTAGAGAAACGAGCGCATCTGTCTAGGGCATAGTAGAATGATTGGCTGCATTATAACTTGAAGTATACCAGGATAGAAATAATCCAGCTGGGAGAGGAAGGCGAAGTTCAGGGCTGCGTGCGACAATGCCGCAGGACCCATTCACTGGCGTGGCAGTGTGGGGTCCATTTTGGAGAACTGAAAGTTCAAGTTGTATGAGAAAGTGGTGGAAGATATGCTGAAGAGTGGCAACTGCCCGACTCGAAGATTTATAGACCTTGAATGAAACATGCTTAAGCTTCCTGCTGCTGATCAGACCTCCTGCAGGACTTTCACATAGAGGAAGCAACAGTGATATTTTTATTTAAGGTGACACCAGTGTGATTAACTGGGGGAAAAAATGAAAGAATTGATGGGAAGATCAGTTAAAGAACCTTAGCCATAATCCCAATAAAATGTTGAGCTAATTATCCTTGAGACTGGAAAGCAAATGACAGCAAGTTTAACAGTTAAAGCCACCACCAGCCGTCATTAGCAGCAGTAAGGGTGGGAGGGTTGAGAGTGATCTTGAAGTTTCTTACCTGTGTAACTGGATAAATGTGGTTTCAGTCAAAAAGGGGAGCAGGCCACAGGCAAATAGTCAAGTCAGTTTAGAACATACTAAGTTAAGTATATGTGTTAACTTTGAAAAGAAATAGTCACTAACCAGCTGAAAGAAGTCTAAAACCCAGGGCAGACTTTTAGGCTGAAAATAAGAAATAGAATCACCATGGAAGTCAAAGACCAGAGGCCCTAAGGCCGAGAACAGAGTGACATCCTGGAGACGTTGATGGCGCCGTGGGAAGCACATTGAAGGAGCCGTAGTGGAAGGTGGAACACAGCGTGGGCCGCGGCAGCTGAAAGCTGAGGGATTTTCCTCTGGCTTCCTGTCTTTTGACCACCTCTGGCTCCCATATCACCATCAGAAGGAGGTGCTTCCTAAGTCTGCAGCAGAACCACTCTGTTGAAAAAGTAGTTCAAGAGTCACTTAAAGAAGGATGCCAGTTTTTTTATTTCAAGAGTTCTTTGGCTTTTTAATTTAGTAAGATTTTACTTGTATTTGCATGTGTTGTTTGTTTAATACCGTCTTCAGAGCCTGTCCTGTGTTTTCCATTGACAATTAGTAGGTGATAAAGCAGTTTAGTGAGTAGTGATCAGTGTTTCTGAAAAGAGGAGAAAAGAACAGAAAACATTTTTTAAGTTTTATTCTAATAATTAATTTAATTTTGTGGCACTAGGTTGAAACCCAGAGTTTGCACGTACTGGTCAGGGTACCCTACCACTGAACTATGTCCCTGTGCAAAAAAGTAAAGACTCATTTGTGAAAGTTTTATTTGAGTTTTACAATGATGTATTTAATGCTAAGTATATAGATGTATTTCTTGTGTTGGAGTGTAGGTGACTGCTTTATACCCTTTTATAGAATAGAAATTGCAAATCTTAGAAATTTGTCTGAGACAGTTACATTGCACAATATAAATTTGTAAGAAATTAAAATGTATCTTATTTTAGGGAAGCTTCTACTTGAAACAGTTAAACATGACAGTGTTACTTACACATGTACAGTGAATGGCTCACATGAGGAATGTTTTCTTCTAGGTGATGATAAAGAGTCTTTACAAGTGCTCATTGAACGACTTCAAAAGGCAGTGTCTGAGGAGTGCCATTACATTTCAGAGGTAAACTGTTACTTTAAAAGTAGTTTTGGACAAGAAGTGCCAGAGTCTAAATTGCTACTGATTGGATGAGCAGAATCGTCCACCTATGTTTCCTGAATCCCTTCTGTATCGAGCTGTACTTAGAAAGTATTCCTGAGTTCTGAGCTTTAAATGAACATCTGGCTTTTTTTTTTTTTTTTTCTGATAGCCAGTTTGAAACAAAGGGAATTAGTGCTAGGGATGTGACTCAGTGACTCAGCGCTTTCCTGTTGTTTAAGGTCTTGGATTCAATTTCTGTCAGCACAGAAAAAGAACAAAGAAATTCAGATAAGTTGTATCTCCAGCAGAGCAGAAGTTGTAAGCATTGCTCTCCTCAGAGAGGTACTAGTTAATCTTTCTGGGACCCAGTTTGTTCATTAAGGGTGCAGTGGGATAAAATGCTACCTTTGTAACTATGCCGAACAGTTAATATGTTCAGTTACTAACTGACAGTGTGACTTAACTTTAAAAAATGCAGGAAATAGCAGCCACAAACAGTCTGGCTTTTAAATCTTTTAACTCATTCATGGTTATTTCCAATTGTGTGAGGGACAAAGGTAAAACTAACTTGGATGGCTTATCAAGTCATGGAACATGAAATGGTGTTTAAATGATAGTGGGATTATCGGTGGTTTTGGAGAACACTATGTTGGGTATTTTTAACTTTGAGTATGTACAGACCACAGAACACACTCTTGCGTATTATAGAAAGGACATTAGTGTAATCTCTTCCTTGACATATTGTCATTTTGCTGTGTTTGGCAGACCTCTAATTGTCATTTTGAACTTTTCACTTTGTGATGTTTGTTCAAGGATAGTTGACATGGTAATGAGATATTATCAAGGTAGAGAGTTGGAGTAGGAGCCCTGTAAGTGAATGCTTTACACTTCATGATAGTTTTCAATATTAAAAGGAAACATAAAAAAACACATCATTTTGTGTAATTAAGATTATCAATCTTTTCCTGAAAAAAGAATACTTTCATGTCAAAGAGAAACATGGTTTTTCTGCAGATCGATTTCATATGTGGAGGAAGAGGGAATTAAGATTCCATTCATACTATTTTAACCTTTTGCCTTTAGGTTAATAATGTTTTATAATATTTAGAAGAAATCAAAATTTTAATTTAAAATATTCAATTTTGTTAACAGACTCTAAACAATTCTCTTGATGAACACCATACTCCTTTAAAATCTGAAATGAATATAGAAGAGAAAGAGAATTCTGGTGTTTACAGTCACAATCAAAGACTAAATTTACAAGAGTATAGATACCAAGTTCAAGGTAAAAAGCTTACCATACTGTTAAACAAAGTAAATTTACTTTGCTTAAGTCAATTGCTTATGAACTTAGCTTTAATTACAACTTAATTATAGATAAATTTTCTATCATAGTAACTTATCTTTAGCCATGAAATTTATATTTAGTGTACATTTTTAGTCTTTTAGTGTAACAGTCATACCATGCAGATAATTTAAACATTCTACTGTTCTTGTTTCTTTTTCCTCTGTTTCTCTGTTCCCACCCATTTCTTCATTCTAATTCTTTCCGTTAATGTTCTAACTGTGGATCCTTTTAAAATCTTTAAAATTTACTGAGTTTACTAAGTTTAAATTAATGATTTATAATTTTAAAAGTGAACAACAAAAATTTGAGTAGTGAGATACATTAAAAAATATCTTTTGCCAGGTGTGATGGTGCAGGCCATTAACCCAGTGCTCATGCTGGGGAGGCAGAGGCAGGTGAATCTCAGTGAGTCCTTAGCACTTTGGGTCTACACAGCAGTTCCAAGCCAACTAGGGCTAACCAAAGAAAGATATAACTTCCTTCATATAGAGGTGGTGTTCGTTTCTTTTTGTTCTTAACAAATTACAACTTGAATTTCTTGCTGTTCTGTCACAGCTCTATGTTCTTAGTATATTTGTGTAGGTAATAAGCAACCTGCTAATAAATAGCTACAGAAACAAATGTATTTTGGGATGAAGTTTTCAAGTTAATGTTATACCACTTATTTCATGTAGTGATTTTTAAAATTTTTTATTACTAGATATATGGGTTTGATTACTACCAGATGTTTTTCTAAAGTTGTAAGTTGGTAAATCATATTTTATAAAAAGGTAAACTTGTACTGTAAAGTGAAATTATTATAATTGCTGCTTTTTTTATCCAGATTTTCAAGATAACGTGCAAACCCTTCTCAGTAAAGTAACAGATGAATACAGCAAGCTTGTGATACTGCAGACGCGGTTAAGCAAGGTGTGTAGGATAGAAAATATGGTATTTGCATTTATTTTATTACCCTCTGTCCCGTCAGTCGAGAAGTTCTAAAATAAGTGAACATGAAAAAGGATATCAGAAATAGTAACCATTTATATGGTTGTGTTAGAGCATTTTTATCAGTGAGCTGAAGAAATTTGCAGAAATTGAATTCTCTGTAACTCTCTGAGGTGGCTTTTTAAGTCATGAATTAAATATATGAATGTCAAATGTTAAGCAAATGAAACAGTTGTATTTAATTATGTGGATGTCTTTCCTTTTTTTGTTTACTGGAGTTTGAACAAAGGCACACTGTAGGACAGCAGTCTGTCACTGAACTATATCCTTAGCCTGTTACATGTAATATTTTTTAAGGAAATGGGTCTGTCTGTATATTTTAAAGAAGACAGTTTAGTTGTTCTGCATATAACATCCATATGTGTCAGTTTTGTTCTGCTGTAGTTATTTTATAATGTAGTTTTAAAAATCAGGGAAGATAGCACATACAACATAATATAATTTAATAGCCGTATCACAGAAATAAAGCTTACATTGTCGATGATGAGTGTTCTGATTTTCAAGTTGTAGGAAAAAATGTCAAGAGAGACCTTCATTTATTTGAGATACTTTTTGACATTCAGTTCTGTTAAAATGCTTAGGTAAATTTTCAAGATTTTCAGTTGTATATAGGGCTAGGTCCCATCATAGCCAAAGGACACAGGGCGAAGTCAGCTTTGGAAGAGCTTGAAAGGGTGTGTGGCCACAGTTCCAAAGAAAGCAGGTGCACACGTCCTCGCTCAGTAGAGTCACTTGACACACTTTCATTCTTCCAGGGTGAGTGTAATATGTTCAGATTATATACCAACAGTGCTCCCCTGAGCTTAGGAGTCCAAAGTCTTCTCTCAAGTGGTAGATAAGCAACCTCTGCAAGTGTTCACACAGATCCTACTGCTTTTCTGTGCAGCGATGGTAACCACAATTAACCATTCAGGCAGGTCTGTATTAGCATAGAGAGCTCTTTGTCAGGTTTTCTAATTACTGCCAAGAGAAAAGCAGGCCTTTCTAAAGACAGGTGTCCCGAAACTGCTCGTCTCAGCCAGATGAACCCAGACTCACTCCTGCACTTTGTTGCATGCTGTTCCCTTTGCCTAGTGGTCCCCATCCTCCTCCAGTCCTTTTGGCTTGTTCCTCTTTCTTGTTCCAGTTGTTTAAATGCTCCTTTCTGTGCCATCTTCTTTCCCTCTGTTCCTCTGAGCTCCTCTTAGCCTAGATGCCTGGGTACTCTTCTTCTTTCATGTTTCAAGGCTCTCTGCTAGGCATATGTTTGTATCACATTACTTTTTATTATTTACATTTTATTGTAATTGTTTACTGATCTGCCTCTTCCACAAGATTCCAAACTTTCAAATCAGAGAATCCTGTCTTTATTCCTTCCTCTTAGCACAGCACTTGGATTGCACATAGTAAAAGCTCAGTAGGTATTTGTGAATGAATTGAGTAAAGATATTAAAATATTAGGCTATGAAGTTATGATATTGTCTGATGGTTTTTATTTTTCCCCTGGGAGGTAATAGGTAAGACCCCCCATTTAAATGTACTCGTGGGCTGGAGAATGGCTCAGTAAAATGCTTGCTATGCAAGAAGCAGACCTGAGTTTAATTCCTCCAAACCCATGTAAAAGGTGGCACATCCTACATCCCAGTGTGGGGGAGGTGGAGACAGGAGGATCCCTGGAGCTTGCTGGCCAACCAGCCTAGCCTAATGCATTAAGAAACTATCTAAAAACCTGAGCTAGAGACTTAAGAGGAAAACATCTGCTATTGACCTCTGACTTCCATGCCCATTCACCCCCATATAATATGTGTATGCACAAACATGCATGAATACACATGTAATCACACACATACACACATAAGAAAGGAAATAAGAAACATATTCAGGAGGTAGGTGTGTGGTAGAGAACACCTAATAAAGAGAATAGTGGCCAATTAAAATAGCCTCTTGGAACATAGTTTTTATCCTGTTACTCACTGGTTTTCATAGCATCCTATATTCTTCTTGTCCGGCAAGTCAAGACCCTTCCCTCTTGCTATTAAAGTCCCTTGTAATTTAGATATATGTGAGAGAACCTGCCCCCACTTTTTCCCCAGGGTGTTTGAAATAAGAGCTTTTTCAGAGAGAATTTTCCCCCCTGGATAGATCCTCTTTGTCCTGACTTGTCTGCTCCCCCAAGATGCAGAGTCCCTGCCGCTGCCCTTCTACCCAGCCTCTGCTAACTGCTTTCTCCATGCCAGTAGCTTTCCTTGGGTCCCTCACTGTCTCTGCTGCGGCTCCACCCTGGGGGGTAGCTGCCCCTGCTTGGTTTTCCACCTTCATTCTCTCAGGGGTCTCTCCCTAGGCTCTAGCCGCAGGGGACTCTAACTAGGGTCCAAAGTGTCTGCTGTTTTCTAATACTGACTTGAAGGGGAGACAGGACTAGCAGAGAGGGTTTGCCATGTTCCAAGAGGTGTTTTTTCTAGGGCAATTGCAGACTTCCCATTCTGTTAGATGTTCCTTCCAGGTGAATCTAATTTTGCCCTTACAGAAAGAAAAGAGAGCTGAGAAGGAAAGACTTAAAAAGCTTTCAGTTTCTTAGAGAGAAATTACTGAGTTTCCCCCAAGACTTCTTTTCCATATTCTCAGCTTCATGGCCAAGAGAAAACTAGTTCTTATGGTATGATGTTTTCATACAGTGGCAATATCAGCGAAGTGGAGGGTTTTTGTCTCACCTGCATCTGCCTCAGGGAAAAATTTTTTCCCTGCCACTCGGGGCTTAGATCTAAGCTGTCCACAGGCCAAAAGCTTCCACAGGAATCTTTTTCTGTCCATTTTCTTTCATAGTATTTTTTTCATGATTCTTCCCAGGAATCTGCATTCATAGTCCCAAAAACACAGCTCCTCTATCTTGCTTTTCTATCTCACCCTAAGTTTTTTTATTCAATATTCCTAATTCTACTCTTATTCTGAATTTCTTCTTCCCCAATATTCCTATACCTAATCCTATATTTTTACTTAATTTTATAGGTAGAAATTAAGAAAGAGGGAAAGAAAGAAACCTAGATGTACAGAGAGACTTGCGGCAGCCTCACTCTCCACTTCGGCATTTCTTTCGGCCCCTTCACTTTCACTCCTGAGAATAAAATACCGTCGCCTTTATTTTTAATTTATTATTGGGCATGCCCCCTTACACCCACAGTGCCCTCTAATTCTCCTCTCGCCAAGTCCCCTGTCCCTGTTCTGGCACCATTTGTGAGGGAACCCACTCCCACGTTTTCCCCAGGGTACCCTTGAGGAGAGAGGGATAAGAGATACTAGATAAAAGGATAGAGGGGAGAGAAACAGATAGAAACACAGGATAGCTTCGGGAGGGCCTGGATCATTATCCACCGGCCCCTCCTGTCTCTTCTAAAGGGCCTTTTATAGGAATGCCAAGGAGTGGAGCAAAAGACCTCCCCCAGACCAGCCAAGTGCAGACCCTTCCATTCACCTGGTAACCACACACGTGGTCAAGCCATCCTCTAATGCAGCCCTGCTGGGTAAAACAAGCTCAGAACTCACTAGGAACCTCTGTGGGCCTCCACAGATATTTTTTATTTAACTATCTTTATTTTCCCCCTTCATCTAATCTAAGCCCCTGACAGCAGGTTGTTTTTACTCCTTAAAGCATAGGTCTTCTCACAGATCCTTCCAGAAAGTCATTGCTGTAAACTCTTAAGGCCCAGGTCAAATCTGGATTCTTCCCCAGTTGCTAGGATCCATTTCAGTCTTCTGAGTCACTGTCATTGTATTTAGACTTCACAGACTTCTCGAATGTTCTTATTTCCTCAGCTAGTTAATAAATTCCATGAGGACAGATATACTCTGTGAGTGAGTGAGTGAGTGAGTGAGTGAGTGAGTGAGTGAGTGAGTGTGTGTGTGTGTGTGTGTGTGTATTTTCAAGCTGATTTTGTAGTCTTCCTCTGCCTTGTCTCAATGTTGGACATGCAGATTCTTAAATTTTTGAACAGTGTGTTGATTGTAATGAGCAGCATACTGCTTGTCAGTTACCTTCTTAAACCCATCATCCAGAGGTAAATAGAAATTATGTTGTCAAGTATTGATAATAAAAATTAGTAGTTTGCAGAGGAAAGTGAACATTCCTCTGGATATAAAAGAACATTGCTAATACAATTTCATTCCCATGGGCATGACAGTGAGTCACTTGTCAAAAGGAAACAAAGTGTTTGATTCAGAGCAACACAATTGTAGGACATTAAAAAACAAACTTAATGCAAAGTTCTTTAATTGTTTTAATATAGATTTCAAAGTCCTGGATTGTATATTTATGCCATTGTTCTTCTGTTTTCAATAGATTGATGGACAGCAAACAGATGGTATGAAACTTGAAGAAAATGTGGCAAAAGAGGAAGCAAAATCTTTGTCAGTTCATTCTCCAGCCAATTTCCAGAACACTGGTAAATTTTAAGTGTTTAACACACTACAGAACTTTATTTTACAAGTTTACTTTTTTTTTACTTAAAAATCTGTGATAATTTGATGACCTTGGGCATTTCATGGTCATCTTCTTGTTCAATTTTGTCATCTTTAAAGTGTGAGTCCAGACTCCTCATCTCTTTGATCCTTTGTCATTTCTTATAGTCTGTTTCTAAATTGTTTTAAACTTAAAGATGTAAAATTGTTAGATTTAGTGATACTACAACTGGAGGATAGAAACTGTGATCTTGAGTCACGCTGTTTTCTTTAATGAGAATAAGTGAAACTGAAGCCTGAGTTAGTACTAAAAGCATATTTTTAAAGAGTCACAAGTATTTTCTGTACACACAAGTAATTCTGCTTTGTCACCAAGAAATGTCTACCAAAAGTGTGCCTTTGATTCTGTTCCTGTGACACAGATGTCAGTCATGAGAGCAAGGTGTCTTCTCTGCCGGAGGGTGAAAAGAGTAAAGACCAAGGAGAGCACGTGCGGGGACTGGAGAGCCTTGTGAGCAGCTTACAGCAGCAGCTGAAAGAGACGGAAGTGCCTTCTGCAGCAGAGACCCAGGGTTTGCAGGGGAGACTTCAGACTGTCAATGACGCCACAGTGCAGCCAAGGTATCCGTGCATGTGCTGTCTGTCATTTGTCAGCAGATCCAGAGAGGTTATTTTAAGACTGAAGTGTAATTTGATCAGAGACATAAGAAGAAATAAACAGGAGATCATTCTGTGCCTTTTAGATGCACGAAATAAATGTGACCCAAAGACATTTTACCATAGGAATTTTGCTTACGCTTCATAAAGATGTTGTTCTGGAGGATGAAATCAGATAGTGGGTGTGATCTGTGGTGCCTTCTTTCCCTCGCTCTCGCTGCTTTGTTATGGCCAGTATCCTGGCCGTGTAAGACATGGTCCTTCCACAGGATGTCCTTTACTTTGTTAGGCAGTGCTGACATTCCCCAGTGTCTGATGTAAATTCTCTGTCAACCAGTCAGTGTATTTCAAAAGTCTGTTATGTATGTGAGGAAAAGGTGGCAGTGGCGGGGTGGTGTCCTGAGAACGTAGGCGGCTTTGCTTTTTCTGCGTTTGGGCTCATACCAGCTTCCTGGCCTTTCTTACATTTTTAATTAAGAGCTTACTATCCTCTGCAATCAGACTTGAAATAGTTTAAGAGAAGCAGAATCTTCATTTAACAAATATTTAGTGACCTCACGCCAGAACCTTTTTAGACAGATATTTGAGATTGAAAAGTCCATGACTTTTCGAGCCATTTGACCTCTGCACTAACTTTTGGCTGTCTCTATGATCATGAATAGATTATAACACTTCTAAGTAGTAACAGAGATAATAATAGTCTCCCTTAGGATTGTGAGGATTAAATGAAGTAGAAATTGTGAAGAGCATTGAGTAGATACTGTGGAAGGAGGGTTAGACACACAATGAAATATAAAAGTTTCTGCACAGAAAAAGAAACTACCAGCAGAGCAAACACCTAGCCAATAGAATGGGAAAAAAATCTTTGCTATTTGGGGATAATATCCAGCAGTGAGAAATAACTGCAAAAATTTAACACCAAAACTGCCATTAACAAATGGGTTAATGAAATGAGCAAATGGTTCTCAAAAGAAGAAACAGAAACGGTCAATCATAAGTATTCTTAAAAAGTGTTCCACATCCTTATCCACTAGGGAAATTCAAATGAATGAGAGTCTACCTCACCCCAGTCATAACAGCTCAGATCACGGAATCAGACGACAACAAATGCTGGCATGGATGTGGGGAAAGAGGAGCATAGTCACTGATGGTGGGAGTGCAAACCAGTGCAGCCATTGTGGAACTCAGTACAGAGGTCTCTTAGAAGATGAAAAATAACTGGGCGGTGGTGGCGTGTGCCTTTAATCCCGGCACTAGGGAGGCAGAGGCAGGTGGATCTCTGTGAGTTTGGGGCCAGCCTAGTCTATAGAGCAAGTTCTAGGACAGCCAAGGATACACAGAGAAACCATGTTTCAAAATATTTTTTTTAAATGTGAAAATTAAAAATAGCTAATGCATGACCCAGTTATACCCATCCTTGGCACACACCCAAAGGACTCTGTATCCTACCTCAGAGATACCTACACATCCATATTTATTGCTTCCCTAATCACAATAATAAATAATGGAACCAACCTAGATGTCCACCAACAGATGAATGAGTAATCAAAATGTTCAGCATACTTAACAAATGAAATTTTACTCAGTTGTAGAAGAAAATAAAATTATAAAATTTGCAAGAAAATTAATGAATCTGGAAAGTATAATATTAAGCAAAGTGACCCAAACTCACAAAGACAAAATGTTCTCCCTTTTATGCAGATCCAAGCTTGTAATGGCTGTGTGTGTGTGTGTGTGTGTGTGTGTGTGTGTGTGTGTGTGTGTGTGTGAGAGAGAGAGAGAGAGAGAGAGAGAGAGAGGGTGAGAGGGTGAGTGTGTGTATATAAGTGTAAGGCTTAAAAAATATAGACTGAGAGTAAACAGAGTTGCTGTTGGAGATGGAGGAGGGCAAAAGAATGCATTGTGACTTGAAAGCAGAAAGGAATTGAGGGGGAAGGCTTAAGGGGAAGGAGGACATACAGAAGTCAGTGAGGAGAAGCTGCTGGGGAGGAGGAGGACATACAGAAGTCAGTGAGGAGAAGCTACTGGGGAGGAGGAGGACATACAGAAGTCAGTGAGGAGAAGATGCTAAAATACATTTTGCTAGAAAGTGCCATAATGATACTGAATTCTGTAAATACTAACTTAAAATTGATCTTTAAAAAGTGAATGAGATGTATATAAAGTGACTTTTCTCAGGCATTTCAATGTAATTATGAAGTAAGCATTATTCACAAGTAATTATTAAAAGATAATAATGGTTGGAACTATAAACTAGAGACATAAGGAAAGTTCTAGAATTCAAGCCCATGTCCGCATAACATTTTCATTGCACAGTCCTGTAATGTACTAGAATACCAGGAAATAGAATAAAGAATGATCACTGACACATGGGGTAGACATGTTATTGGAAGCATAGAGAAAAATGCTATGATCCTGTGTTGTTTAATAGAGAACGTGGGACTTGACTGCGTTTATACAGAGGGTGAAATCAGATAGGAAGGGGCCAGTGGACACATCGGGTCTAGAGGGTAGCAGTGAATTCAGCCGTTAACCAAACTAGTCTTTTTCAGTTTGGGATAAATACCAATAAAGCTTACAGAATAAAGTCATTGCCAATGAAGTGTCAGGATTTCAGCCATAAGATTTTTATCATAGAGAAATAAAGATGGAAGCATCAAAGATATATTTAATATTGTAGCATTGTTTATATTACTGAATAGCTGAAAAGGGCTCAATGCCATCAGAAGTTAAGTTATAAAGCTAGACAATGACGTTGTTTGTATACGGTCAGTTTCAGACAACAGAATGTGGGGGAGACAGGAGAAAAAAGTAGAACAGAACAGAAGAAGAAGAAATTGGAGCAGATAAGTAGGAGACTGGAGCAAAGAAGGCAGTATAGGTACACATGAACGGGGAGTGGGTAATTATATCCTGAAAATGAAAATTATAGTTTCCTCCCTTTCTCTGCTCCTGTGTTCCTAGTTGTTCGTGTTCCTTTATTTTTATTATGCATACTAAGCATTTTAGGGAAGAATTCATAAATTAATGAATGCTTATAGACAATGTAAAATGGAGACAGATGCTGAAGAAAATACAAATAATAGATTAAAAAACAGCTAAATCCAAAAATAACTATGTAAACTAGGGACCGTCTCTTCTTGCCACATACCTCAGTCCCATTGCAGGCGACCATTCTGACTTTTGGTGTGTGCCTCCTTCCAGGCTGAGTGAGTGAGTGAGTGTGTGTGTGTGTGTGTGTGTGTGTGTGTGTGTGTAATACTTTTTAATAAAAGTGAGATTTTTATTTTTTTACTTGATAATGTATCTTCAATAACTTTATAAAACTAATGCCTGTAGACATATAATATACTTTCTAAAATGGTATGAAGTTTATTTGTTGATCTACAAAAATACTCTTTTAATTACATTACTTTTAAATATAAAAGTTAGACAAAAATATGACTTAAGTTACAGTGTCTGTAAGCCTTGGCATATCATTTTTTGTTTCCACCTTTCCCAGTATATGTATGTATGTTATAAACTTTGGAAAATGACTCAAAACCTTTAATACCATCAGTCACTGTCTTTTATTTATATTTAGCCTCTGCATTGATTCAGTGGTGTTTAAAGAATCTGATGTACAGGAAACAGTGGACCATGGAAATTGTCTAAATGAGTATATTGCCAGCACCACAGAGGTATTACTTTTCTTCTCTTTATTTTTAAACATTTAAATACCCTGATTTTTCTTACTGTCATTTTTATGAATGTGTTTTGGTAGTTATCTACTAAAGACAAAAGATTTAAAATATTTGCATTTTTTTCTTAGCTCAAGAAAAACACTGAGAAAGAGAAAATAAATGTGAGGGCTTTTTGTCTTTTTTTTCCTTATCCAAGTATGTTATCAATTTAAATTTTGTCCTGATTTTTTTTTCATTTTGATTAAAGTATAGTTATATCATCTTCTTTGATTGTTTTCCATTCTCAGTTCTCCCCCATGCGCCACTCTTTTTCTTTATTACTGTAACAGATAGACAGATAGATAGATAGACAGACAGACAGACAGACAGATAGATAGATAGATACATAGATAGATAGATAGATAGATAGATAGATAGATAGATAGATAGATAGAATATATATATATATATATATATATATATATATATATATAGAGAGAGAGAGAGAGAGAGAGAGAGAGAGAGAGAGACTGACTTATGCATAGGAAATCAGTTTCAATGCCCTTATCTTCCTACTGTGGGAATCAGGACAGGCCATCTTTCAACCACTGTTCAGGAATACTCCAGATTCCAGGTCCTGGTGCTGATGGATGGGTCCTCATCTAGCAGAGGTGGTACCTTCTATAAAAGCTCTTTGAACATTGCATGCCACACGGGGAAACACCCTGCTCCACTCTTCAAATCTCCAGCAGCAGAACTCTGATCTTCAATCTGCATTCAGAGAAGATGAAGATCATTGCTCTCTCTTAATCTGTGCATCAGGGAAAGATAATAGCTACATTCTGTATTCTCCTGCACTCGTGTGAGTTATTTGTTTGGATGCAATTCATGTAAGTGGGTGTGGATTGTTGTTCTGTGGGTGAGACGGAGACAGCCCCCAGACTTAGCCAGGGGTTTTGCTTGGAAGAAAGACACACAGCGGCCACGAAGAAGAATTGATGTGGTACTGGAAAGGGAGACCTTCCTGCCTACTACCAGTGCCTCCTGAGTGCCATCTCTGAAGAAGAGGACCAGGGCCCTAGCCAGCACCCAGAGGCCAAGGAGCACTGACAGTTCCAAGAAGTCCCAGGTTCCAAAGAAGCTAGAACAAACTTGTGTGGGACCCCGAACCCATTTCCAGTCCCACCCCTCTGCCACTGTGGAGGTGGCCTACAAGTTCTGTCATAGTGATAGATCTGCCCTCACTTGAAGTCTAAAACTCAAAGCAAATGTGAGGTGCCCAAGGCTCAGGAAGAAAGGGTGCGTGCTGATCTACGCTGCCGGTTGCTGAGGAGCTCTGGATTCGGGAAGGAGAGATGGGGAAGACAGCGAAGCTGCTGTAGACTGACATCACGGGCACTGTGGAGACTGCACATGCTGACAAGCACCTTGGCTTGAGTGGGGCAGTTTGGACCCTCCTCACTTGAATACTTTCAGTACTGGGAGACACTCGGCTTTAGAAGAACATCTGGGTCATGTGGCTGTCCTGGGTTGAGTGACAGTGTAGCTCATATGTGAGATCAGCATCACAGAAACACTGCTCACTGTGACCCAGATGTAAACACTGACTTTACATCTGTGGCAGAAAACCAGGCCATTGTGCCACACTGTGACCACGTAACACCACTTAAGTTCCTCCACTTCCTCTTGGCTCCAGATTCAGGGACCTGGTTTGTGACCTATGTGCATGAGTCAAGGGAAGATCATGACAGCCCTGAACTCTTGGGCTGGACAGCTCTGTCATGGCTCAGAAATCACAAGACTATTGTCTATCTTGAACACACTAGTAACAGTCTTTATGGATGCGGAGTGAGTGATATTCAGCATAAGGTAGGCCTGCCTCACCCACCTGCTCTCAGGCCATGTACATGGACTACAGCTCCATCCCTTCTGAGATGTGCTGGAGATGGGCAGAGCGAGGGGCATCACCAGCATGCTGGTCCCTGGGCTGCTGAGCCCCACTTTGATAGCCTCGGGAACAAGCTAGACAGAAGTGGGAAGCAGCACTGGGGCTGGGAGGTGCAGACACTGGGAGGCTATACCTGCAGAGCTCCTTGTCTGAGCAGCCCTGGCAGATATGATCACTTCGGAGCAGCAGCAGGTAGAGAAGCTAGGGACCACCCTGATCCTAAGGCTGTCTTCCAGCCCAAGCCAAAGTCCACAGCAGGCCTGGTGAAGATGAAGAAGGTGTCCTGGATCAGGAGCACCAGGACTAAGTCAGGCAGAGCTTGCAGCAGCAGCAGCAGCAGCAAGAGAAGGCCAAGCCCACCTGACCCTGAACATCTGCACTGGGTAGACTAGTATCCTGAGCCAGAGACAGCAGGGCCCGAGATGACGCATAAGGACTAGCAGATGGCTCAGCAGGCCAAGGCACTTGCTGAAGACCTGAGTTTGATCCCCAAAAAACACGCAGTAGAAAGAGAAGACACTCCTACAGGTTGAATTTTTGACCTAACATCCACACAGTGACACACATGTGCACACACATACTCACAAAATGAGTAAATGTAAAATACATTTAAAAAAACTGACCCATTAAAAAAGAAATTCACATAATTATTAAATACTTTGATGCTAAGAATGTTTTTATATTTTAGGAAATGCTTATGTTTGCTATGCTGACAAATTTATTCGTATTTTGGAAAATTGGATCATACAACTACAAAGAAGAAAAAATTTAACCAAGAAACACAGTCACAGCTTTAACATAAAAGAAACATAATCTTATTTTAAGTACCCTTAACCTGTCTTAGAATTGTTAAGTATAAGTGTAAATATCTTTCTTTCTTTTCACAGTAGTAAGCATAATTTAGTAAGATTATTATTGATGTTTTTAATTAAACTGAAATTTGCTTTTTGTTAAAAGGATCCAGAAGTTTGCTAAGATATTATTTTAGAAAAATTGAGATTAAGAGATTAAAAATAGGTGGTAATACAATTTGTATAAATAAATATATCTTATTTTGCTTTTTCATTTAGTTTCCTGGTGGATTTGAAGGGAGGAAAGAAACAAATATGGTTAAGTTGATGGAAAAACAGTATCAAGAACGATTAGAAGAAGAAATAGCTAAGGTAGGTGTATAGTTGATGTGGGAGGTGGTCTCTCTTTGAGCCTTCAAAAGGCAGATTTTATTGATGGCATGTAATACATTTTGAGTCATAAATTTCCTATATAATTTACCTGTAAATTGTCAGATAATAGTATCAACTATAAGTATTTTAGACTTCCTTCGTTTTCTTTCTAGACAAGATCTTACTGTTTAGCCCAGGCCAGCCTCAGACTCATCCTCCTCCTGCCTCTGCATCCCAAATGATGCAGTTAGAGGTGTGCACCACCACACCTGGCACAATAATTGGTTTTGAGTGGACTATTCTATGGATGTTGCTGGTCTTGACCTTCCTTGTGAAGGAGTTTGGCCTTCTTTAAAAATGGTTGAAGTCAGGATAGAAAGGTGGTTGGTCCTGTCTATAACCTCTGCTCAAAGCAGTTACTGTGGTGTTAGATAGCAACTTGAGATGCCGAGAGAGGATTGCCACTGAGCTTGGCTCCTGGCTGAGTGAAGGAGCTTCATCTATGTGGTGTTTGCTTGTCTTGGAATCTTTAGTTGCTGTGCCCAGAGCCCATCTTTTAGACTCGAGTATTAACCACCCTAGGCTACCTTATAGTTCCATTTATTTTGTCTTAGCATTTTCTTTCAGAATACATATATTCATTTGCATTTTAATATTGGAACCATTGAATTATGAGCTGTTTGATCCTTTTTAAAAATACCTAACTGTGGGGCTGGAGAGATGGCTCAGCAGTTAACAGCACTGACTGCTCTTCCAGAGGACCTGGGTTCAATTCCCAGCACCCACATGGCAGCTCACACCTGTCTGTAACTTCAGTTCCAGGGCTTCTGACACCCTCACACAGATATACGTGCAGGCAAAACACCAGTGATCATAAAATGAAAATAAATTAATAAAAACTTTTAAAAATCCCTAACTGTTCCAAAATAGCGATCTAAGTGGAGAATATTCATTTTTAAAAGGAAGACAATTAATAAAATGTAAAGAAAATAACATGAGACGTTAGTATTAGATGAAGACCCAGGGAAATGTTTAAGCTGTAAAGACTCATTTGTTGTGTGAGCAGAATAAATAGTTCTTGGAGATCTTAAAAAGTGAGTCATGGTTTGTGTGTCAATCATTGTGTGATTCTTAGAGAAATGCAAGTCTTCTCTTGTTCTTAGTGCCTACAGAGACTCTCAAATAAAATGTTATATTAGGGTCTCAAAGTTAACATGAGATTTGCTATTGGACATGTTATGCTTTGAATATGTGAACTTAGGAAAGTTACTTAACTTACTAATGTCAGTTTTCTCAATGTAAAAAGAAAACAATAGCAACTCTCAGGAGAATCAAATGAGCCACTGCATATAAAGCACCTGGAGACCAGCTGGTGCAGAAAGTTCTCAGTTATAAAAAGTAGGAAAGAGAAGATGCAGTGAACTTACTGGGTGTGGCCTAGAAGGAGTCACAAGTCTGTGTCTGGTGTTCCTTGTTCCACAGTGTAGAACATAATTACTTTATTACATCAGCATTTGTATTTACCTTCATTGTCAGATTGACTAGATTCAGAATCACCTAGCAGGTTGCTGAGGCAAACCTTTGGGTGTGTCTGAGGATGTTCCCAGAGAGAAGTAACTGTGGAGACTCTGGATAGAGTCTTGTAGGCTGGAAGCTTAGACAGAATAAGAGGTGGTAAAGGAGAAAGCCAACCCAGTGTGCATTGCCTGTCTCTGCTTCCACACCTGCCATGATGTAAACAACTTTTGTCACATCCTTGGCCACTGTGATGTCTACCCAGCCACCTAGAGTCAAGCAATAAAGAATTTAACTCTCTGGAACTTAGAGTTCAAACAACTAGTTCCTTCTTTAATTTGTTTCTGTCAGTATATTAGTCACAGCAGTTGGAAAAGCTGTCTTTTTCTGAAGTAGTTTGTATTTTGTTTGGTTTTTAATTTGCTGTGTTTGTTTAATGTGGTTGGGATGAACCATGCTGGGTAACTACTGAGCAGCATCCCCTAACTCTATAAATTGTTTTTAGTTTTCTAACCTTTTCTTGCATTTTATGCTTTCATCTTAGGATCTTTTTTTTTTCTTTTTGAAACATATAAATATAACAAAACTTTCAAATTAGCATTCTGATCTTTTGTGACTCTTCTTGGTTCATCAAGTGTTTGGGAGGCATAAAAGATAATGTCTTTGGAAACCATTCCATCCATTGCACTTCTTGAATCTTTGGAATGATATCTTCTGTAAATGTTCCCAGCCCTTTTTATGAAACATTTCCATCATTCTCTATTAAACCATACTGGAACTGTAATAACAGTGAGATGGATATTCAACATTTTCCTCTGTCTTCCATATCTCATTGTTTGGTTTTGTTTTGAGGTTCTTTTTTTGTTGTTTGTTTGGTAGGGCCTCAAATTCTCAATATAGCAGAGATGGCTGCTACTCTGATCCTCTTGTCTCTACCTCCTGAGTGCCGAAATGACAGGCATGTGACATCGTGCGCAGCTCTTGATGTGACATCATGAATGACAGGCATGTGACATCGCGCTCAGTTCTTTATGTAATGTCATGAATGACAGGCATGTGACATCATGAATGACAGGCATGTGACATCGTGCTCAGCTCTTTATGTGATGTCATGAATGACAGGCATGTGACATCATGCTCAGCTCTTTATGTGATGTCATGAATTGAACCCAGGGCTTCGCGCCCACTAGGTAGGCACTTCCCAGCCCATCTTGTTGCTTCTTCTTTTCCTTTTTTTAAAATCTATTTTTAAATTAGTAATTAATAATTAATTCATTAGTTTGGTTTCTCGAGACAGGGTTTCTCCGTGTATCCCTGGCTGTCCTGGAGCTTGCTCTGTAAACCAAGCTGGCCTCAAACTCATAGAGATCTGTGTACCCTTGCTTCCTGAGTGCTGGGATTAAAGATATGCACCACTATCACCCCAGCCTCTTTGCTTCTTTTTTGCATTTATAAATTATTTTGCTTTTTTGTGTTATATTCTTAGGGTGGAGAGACAAAGACGGAGGCCAGATTCAATTCAGAGAATTAAAGTAAAAGCCACTTTGAAGGTCTTAACCATTAGTTAGAAAATGCTGGCCATATGTTTTGATATGCTGTATTATCTATCTATCTATCTATCTATCTATCTATCTATCTATCTATCTATCTATCTATCTATCTATCTATCTATCCATCTATCTATCTATCTATATTTATTTTGCTTTTACATCCCAATGGTACCACAGTTTGCCCCTCCTCTTCTCCCAGTCCCTCCTCTTGCCCCAGTCTACTCCTCCTCCTCCTCCACTTCTCTTCAGAAAAGGGCAACCCCCCCCCCCCCCACCGTGGATATCTTACAGCCATGGGTATATCAAGCTGCAGTAAGATGAGGCACCTCTTTTCCTATTAAGGCTGGATGAGGCAACCCAGCAGGAGGGAAGGATCTCAAAAGCAGATACAGAGTCAGAGACAGCCCCTGTTCCCACTGTTAGGAGTCCCACAAGGAGACCAAGCTGCACAACTGTAACATATGTGCAGAGGGTCTAGGTCAGTCCCATGCAGGCTCCCTGGTTGTCAGTTCAGTCTCTGTGAGCCCCCATGAGCCCAGGTTAGCTGATTCTGTGAGTTTTCTTGTGGTGTCCTTGACCCCTCTGGCTCCTACAATCCTTCCTTCCCATCTTCCACAGGATTCCCCGGACTCTACCTACTGTTTGGCCCTGGGTCTCTGCATCTGTTTCTATCAGTTGCTGAGTGAAGCCTCTGTGATAACCACTGGGCTAGGCACCAATCTATGAGTATAGTTGGAGTGGCCGACCAATGACTGGTCCAGCTTGAGACCCAGACCATGAGAGGAAGCTCACTCCTGACACTGCCTAGAGGGCCAGGACCCAGAGGCTGGACAGCCCAGAGACCTAGGAGAGAACCAAATACGCCTGGCAAAAACAAAAACAACAACAACAACAAAAATACTACTTAACTAATTCTTTTCTCTTTTCACATCTTGCTATAATGGCATATATTCCAGATGACTGCCTAGAACATTACCAAATCCTTTCATTCTGGGGTAGCTTAGCCACCTAAGAGGTCTCATTTGGTAGGGGAGATATAGTCATGAGACTGTTGGGACAGAAGCAGTGTAATACGTGTTTAAAGGGCTTGAGTTCTGTCTATAGTTGAACATAATTTGATTCAGATCACTGATCTAATATCGATTAGATATGACCTTGATATTGTTTTTGATCTTTGTACACAAATTTTCTGAATGTGTGGTTTGATACTACAATATTCTTCAAGTTAGTAATAGAGTCTTACTTATAGACAGGTCTATTCAGAGATGAAAATCATAGTGAGGTATAATGTTACAGAAGAGGAGCTGAAGAGTGTAGAGCTCAAACCTCCCTTCCATCAGCCATTTGCTTTGTGTAGGGTCACATCATGTACTCTCATTTAGTATTTTCATTTTTCTTAGTTTCCTCACTCATCATATTGGAACATTAACAGTGCCCGCCTTACAGCTTATAATGAATAGTGAATGAAATAATACAAATTTTTAAGAACCGATTGAAGGTGTTTCTGTTGTTCTTGGTGTAGCTATTATCAGCATGATTTCTATTAAAACAGGACTCTCACTTCTGGAGGACATAGCATCTGGAAAGCAATGGGCTAGTTAGAACCAGGTTGAAGGCAGGAGATTAAATCAGTTTAGTTGTATGGGCTCAACGACAGTTTTTGAAAGCTAAAAGTCAAGCACCAAGGATTCTGACTCCAGGCATAAGCTCACCCTGAGCTCGTGACAGCCGACTCTCCTCACTGTGGACATAGAACTTGATATAAAGCTGTTGGGGCATTTGGTTCTCAAAGGCTTAAGGTCTTGTCAGAATGTTGAAGTGCCTGTGCAGGGAGGAAATAGACAGTGTCATAATTGTAGTGGAAAGTCAGAAACATTTGATCCTCCTTACCAGTCCCTAGAACCAGGTACCCCACTTCAGGAAGTTTCTTGCAGGGAAGTAAGAAAGGATGTGAATGATAATATAATTACAAATTATGCTTCAAATAGCACAATGGAACATGCCAGGTGCAGTGGTGTTCATCTGTAATTCCAGTCATGGAAGACTGAGGCAGAAGGATTACAGGTTCATGACTAGTTTGGGCTACAGTAAGTCTGAGTCTGCCTGGGCTACATAGCATTATTCTAAAAAAACAAAAACAAAAACAAAAATAACCAACAAAGTGAAAACCAATCTTACAATAGAGAATTGATTAAAAGCATATATATATAATAAGTCTGTTGATTCAGAAATATTTTTACTGTAGATAAGCTATGACCAAGATATAGTTTAGAATATGATTACATTTTGTAGGCAATTTCTTTTTTTAATAAATATTTTTATTTTATAATTAATTTAATTTTACATATCAGTCACGGATTCCCCTGTCCTCCCTCCTCCCACCCCCCAGCCCTCCCCCCCAATCCACCCCCTATTCCCACCTTCTCCAAGGCAAGGTCTCCCCTGGGGAGTCAGCCCAGACTGGTAGATTCAGTTGAAGCAGGTCCAGGCCCCTCCTCCCTGCACCAAGGCTGAGCAAAGTGTCTCAGTGTAAGCCCTAGGTTCCAAAAAACCAGCTCATGCACAAAGGACAGGTCCTGGTCCCACTGCCTGGGGGCCTCCTAAACAGTTCAAGCTCATCAACTGTCTCACTTATCCAGAGGGCCTGATCCAGTTCCATGGGGGCTCCTCAGCTGTTGGTTCACAGTTCATGTGTTTCCGCTAGCTTGGCTCTTTGTGCCTGTGGTTTTTCCAGTCATGGTCTCAACAACTCTTGCTCATACAATCCCTCCTCTTCTCTCGCCTCTTGTACTCCTGGAGCTCCACCTGGGGCTTGGCCATGGATCTCTGCATCTGCTTCCACCAGTCACTGGATGAGAGTTCTATCATGACTGTTAGGGTATTTGGCCAAAAACTCTGACAGTCTTTTAAAACCTTCATAATGACAAGTTTCCATGTAAAAAGGAAGGGTGTAGGCAATTTCTGACCTGTATCTGTCCATATCTATATGCAAAAAGAAAGAAAAGAGCTTAGAAAAGTATTTACTAATAGTTATAGAGTATTTTTTTGGAAGAAAGAAATATTAAAACTTTATTATCTAGTTTTGTTGTTTTTTTTTAACTGGATGTTTCCTACTCTTATTAGAAAACTTTTTCTTTTTCTTTTTCTTTTTTTTTAATTTAGGAGTGTGGTACAATAACTGTGTGGACACCCAGTTCATTGTAGAGAGTTTGTCCATTACTTTATTGTAGGATTTCTTTTCACTTAAAACCACAAGGGCAGGTTTTTTTTTTATTGCAAATAGATTTTTTTTCTCACGTAATATATCTTGATTACGGTTTCCCCTCCTTCTCCTCCTCCCAGCTCCTCCCCACCTCCCCCCTCCAGATCCACTCCCTTTCTGTCTCTCATTAGAAAAGAACAGGCTTCTAAAAGATAAAACCAAACATAATAAAACAAAATATAATAAGATAAAACAAAAACTAACACATTGAAATTGGACAGAATAAACAAGAAAAAGAGCCTGAGAGGCACAATCATCATCGACTCCCACTCATTCACACACTCAGGAATCCCATAAAAACACTAGTGTTTATGTAGAGGACCTGCTTCAGTCTCAGGAAGTTCGTGTGAGCTTTGTTCAGGTTGATTTAGAGGCTTTTTTCCTTGGCATCCTCAGCCCCCTCTGGCTCTTACACCCTTTCTGCCTCCTCTTTAGCAGAGTTCCCTGAGCACTGAGGGGAGGGATTTGATGGAGACATCCCGTTTAGAGCTGAGTGTTCCAAAGTGTTTCACTCTGCATAATGTCTGGCTATGGTCTCTGTATCTCTCCCTATCAGCTGGAGGAAGATGGCTGAGCAAGGACTGATAGGAGCATAGCAGAATGTCTAGTAGTCATCTTGTTGCTATGTTTTTTTTTGTTTTTTTTTTTTTGTTTTTTTTTTTTTTTTTTTTTTTTTAGCACAGTAGTATTGGTTTTCACCCTAGATCCTTGGGCTTTCTAGTCTCAGGCTCTTGGTTACCCAAGCAGTGTTGGGTATGGGTTGAGGCCAGGCTTTTTAAAATGTATATACTCTTAAGTAGTAATTTCCTTTTTCAATTGTATTGATCTTTTCATTTGTTTCCTTTATTTATTTAGGTCATTGTGTCAATGAGTATAGCATTTGCTCAACAGACAGAACTCTCTAGACTATCTGAGGTGAAAGAAAACTCTATACAATCAGAACAAGCACGTGGCCTGTGTTGGCAGGAACACCCTTTCAATGACATCACATCACAGGGTCAAGTTGGTCTGCATACTGCTACAGGAATTGACAAGAATGCTAAAGAACAATTTAAACCACTCAGCAAAGAGTTAGAAGAGCATAGAAAAGAAGTTCCTTTGTCTGATGGTGATGATCTTGATGATGACATCCTAAAGCCAAAGGACCACAGGCTGACTATTTCACAGGAAATATTTTCCAGAGATGAAACACTTGTAGTTAGACAATGTGTAAGTATGACTTTTAGGATATTTTTTAAAAAAGCAAAACATTCATAAAAGCAAAAATGGTTTCTTCACTATTAATACATTATCAATAGTGTTGCTTAAGGAAGAAGAAAGTCTCAAGTCCAGCTTGAGTAGGACTCACATTGTTGTAGTTTATTAATGATAAAGCATATAGTTAAATGAAATTAACCCTATTAAATAAAACAAGTACTCTGTTTGTCTTACAGACATTGTGCGTGTCAGTGAGGTGGCTTAGTCCCCACGACTGATACACTGAGTTCAATCCCTGAGACTCACATGATGAATGGAGAGAACTGGCTTACCCAAGTTGTCCTCTGATTTGTGTACACACACACACACACACACACACACACACACACACACACATGAACATGAAACAAATGACATGTAATAAAAGCACTGTATTGAATTTTTAAAAAATAAAAATCTCATGTTACAACTGTCTTAACTTTGTTTCAGTTAAAGATTATCCTGTAATGTGGAAATATCTTTGAAAGATTTGCTCAGTTAAATATAGTTTCCTCAATAGTTTGCTATCTTATTGGACAGAAATAAATCCTACTTCTAAAAATCATTTAAATTCAAATTTATTATTAATGTTCAAGATAGTTTATATTTTATGCAGAAATGAATCAAATAAAGCTACCATCTCTTTAGTTACTGTCTCTTCAAGGATGCTCATAGACTCCATTAGAAAGTTGATGTGTTCTGAGTCAGAGAACTGATACATGATTGTCTCTTACAAAGAAGTTCTCTGGAATGCTCTATAACCATTCTATAATACAGATTTAATAAATAAAATTTCCTGTTTCATAAGTATAGTTTTAAGATTAAAAGAAAATTTTCATTTCCCCCACATAAAATGTCAAGAAGAATAATGGAATCATGGCTTCATTAAAAGTAGAGGGAATATTGAATATCTTTATTTTTCTCCTTTAGAATTGTAATTTAGCTAAACTAACTGATAAATACTTCCCTCCTGGAAAATAACACATTGTGGTAATTAACTTAATATTGTCTTAGAATTGTGGTTAAAATAAATACTTTTTTTAAAAAAAAATTAGGCTATATTTAATAATAAGATAAAAATTCAAGTGCCCTATGGGTTTAGTAGAATTGCTTTCATATTCATTGAAAATATCAATAGTGGCAAATTTTCACAGTTCATGTGTGGTTGAACTTTTTGTTTCTACTGATAAAGATCCATGATGAGGAGTCAAATATGGAGACTTCTAGACAATTAGAAGATATGCGGCAAGAACTTGTCCGACAATATGAAGAACATCAACAGGCAACAGAACTGTTGAGGCAGGCCCACATGCAGCAGATGGAGAGGCAGCGAGAAGATCAGGAGCAGCTACAGGAGGAGATCCAGAGGCTCAGTATGCAGTTAGCCCAGGTTGGCACTGAGAATCCTTTTCTCCCCAGCTAAAATAACATTCTTTATGGAGCCTTTTTTAAAGTGTCAAAATTATTTTGCCAGACCTGAAAATAATTAGGAATATATAACACTAGAATTACCCCATCAGCCAACAGTTTTAGAGCTCACAGGCACATCTGACTCAGGTTTATCGTCTTCATCGTATGCCATCATAGCAAAGGATGTACAAGAGATGCCTGGTCAGCTTGGACAGCCTGCACTGAGGTAGTTGCTTAGGAAGCTCTCACCCACAGTCAGGTTTTCGTGAGTCCACAGTTAGCAATCACAGGGGCACGTCTCTCTATCTATATAATTCACCTTGTTAATCAATGGAAATCTGGGGTAGCATGTTTCTGGATCTTTGTCTAGGGAAACATTTCTTGTTGATTTGAAAAATGCAAATTTATATAACATTTTTAACCCTTTCTAAACTAAATTTAAAAATTCTTTGGTATTTGGGAGCTATATTCTTACCGGTTGCTATATAAAATATACTCGCAAAATCTTTGCAGAAAAGCTCATATGAAAACACTAAACTTAATTTTGAAAACTAAAAGGAAAAATAGAGAATCCTTGACTTGGATTCCTTTGGATATAAAATAATGGGAAATTTGGGGTTGGAGAATAAAATATGGATCATTTGAAAAATCAGTTTTGCTTTTCTTCATTGTATTTTGTGATTTCAGACTTCTGAATTTTTCAATGCAAATTTGACATAAAAGTATTAATTGAACTGTACAGATCTCTGAATTTTATAAGTTTAATTAACTTTTTTTCTAAAGTTTCAAATTTTGCATTGAATTTTATATATGCCTTTTAACCCCTTATAATGGAATCTGAATCATAGTTTGAAAAAAGGCCTGTTGGTCTCAAGGGGTTAAAAGAAATCTGCTAATTGTTTCTGTTCTCTCCTCCTATTGCCAACAATATCTGCTCACGACCGTTTCTCTCATTTAGAAATCTTCAGTAAGTACTGAGAACGTATCAGAGAGAGAGAGGGTGCTTCTAGAGGAGCTGGAAGCATTAAAGCAGCTGTGCTTAGCTGGAAGAGAGCAGCTGTGTTGTGAGCTGCACCACAGCAGTACTCAAACACAGGTAGTGTGGACTTTGGCTCCTCTGGGAGCATGGGTCAACAGTGCAGTAGGATTTGTTTGTCTTTCTTGTTGGTGTGAGATAACGTCTTTATGGGTTTGAGCTTAATGTGTTTGTGATTGCACCCATGGAAGGAAGGTCGCCCTGCATTATGCTGGTAATTTGATTCTGGTATTGCAATGGCAGCAACTGCTGCTGCACCATGGACAGCCTAACAAATTTCACTGTCACAGCACACAGCCTGCATTCCTTTGAACCCGTTCCACCTTTTCATCTGTGCACTAGGATGTTTATCTTTTCTTGATAGTACTAATCTCTCAATAGCATAAAGTTAAACATTATTTCAAGTAGTGTCTACATCGTGCATAGACGTTTCTGTTTCGTCTCGTACCACTATGGAAGTATGACTTGCTGTTTCTAAGATGACAGGTTTTCTCTTTGCCTTGTCCTCTCTGCCTTTACACCAACTTACACAGGATGAAAATGACAATCAAGAAGTTGAGGAACAGACATTCGAAGAGAAGACATTGGAGAGAAAACCTGAAGCCGCAGCTCTCGATGAAAACCTATCCAATGAAAGGTAGAGAGTGTACTCGATCAGTCAGGGTTAAATGCTGCTTCCAGTTCAGTAAACACTGTCATATTGTTATCTTGTACATTGTACTTTGCTTTAAAGTTGTACCATGTATGAAATTTGTTTGTGTAGGTATAATATAGGAAGGGTTGATAATTTTTATCATTAACTAGACTAATTTTTAAAAGTCTTTAGCATGCACTACAATTTTTATTAGATATTGCTCTTGATTTTATTTAGGTGTTATTTGAATACTGGACTTTTCTTGATTAACTTTATTTTTCATAATGCTATGCTGTATACTAAAAATCATTTATAGTTGTGAGGTTTTTTTGTCTTGTTTTTTTTTTTTTTCATTCACTTTAAGGACATTGGTATTAGGTATTCCCTTGAGAAAACAATACAATAAATATTTCACATTTAGATTATTTTTGCATTTGCTATATAACACATAAGAACTTTTAATCCATATTCAAGTTTTATGGAGGAATAAATCACCCAATGGTAACAAAACTATTCCTTACTTTGATATCACAGAGATTAATATAAAAATGTATGACACTATCCTATATGAGAATAGATAGCCCATATTAACTTAAAGGCCTTTTTAAAAGGCACAGTGTTTTAAATTTTATTTTATTCAAATGGAAATAATTTCTTTAAAATTAACTAGTATCTACTAACAATTTCTGTGACTGTCCTCCTCACCTCCTTCCTCAGCTTGCATGGAGGTTGGATTGTCAGTATGGAACTCAAACAAGAAAGACAGTGTATGAAAATTAGAATTATGATAGCAATATAAAATAAATACTGCTTTTTACTATTTTATATATTTTACACGTCATGTAGTATTTGGTTTTTAGAAATTTTTATGGTAAGATTGATAAAAATGAGTATTAATCTTTATTTGTTTTAAACTATTATATAAGTTTAATCTGTTTTCTTAAGTGAAAATGGTTTAGTATTCTAATCATGGGATTTGACACTTGAACAAAACTTAAGTAAAAGTTAAGGAAATAAGACCCTTTACTTCCTGTTATTTGGTCTTATTTTTAATATTCTGATTTATGTAAGCAGATAACTTGATCTGGATAAAAAAATATAATTTTTGCTTGACAACTTCTAAAGAAAAACAACTCCATTTATTACCTTATCCTAAAATAGGTAGTTGATGTGCTCGGGAAACAGACAGCCTTTAGCATGGTTGTTGGTAGTCTCCTGCAGTGTGAAGTTACAGATCAAACTCACTTAAGCCGGGACACCTTCACCATAGAAGTCTCTCATTTGTCTATATGTATTCAGTATGAAGTTTGCTATTATTCTTCTGGTGAATTAAGCTATTAAGATTAATCAGATAACCATTTATGGAAATACATTTTTTGACACAGTTTTAAAGGGTTCATAGTACTCTAAAAAGAAACCTCTTGAGAACACTTAGTCCAGGATAATCCTCATTTTTTGTTTTAAAAAAATGTATATATTTCCCAGGGAGACAGAGGGTAGAAAGAAATCTAGGCAATACAATTTTAATGATTGGAATGTAGAGATGGCTCAGTGGGTAACAGCACTTAATGGTTCAATTCCCAGAACCCACACTTAGAAGCTCACAGCAGCTTGTAACTCTAGTTTCAAAGGATCCAATGCTGTTTTCTGACTTCTGAGGGCTCCTGCATACATGTGATGCACACAAACTCACACAGCACATACATATGCACATAAATAAAAATAAATATATAACTTATTAATTCTGATGATTATGTCTGAATATTTCAGAGAAGAGTTAACCAGTAGCATCTAATTTAAAAAATTTTTAAAAGACTGTTCTTATCTTGTTAAAAAGAAAGACATAATTTATATCTGTTTAGTTGAAAACTTTTCTTCCCCCAATTGTCTGAACTATCCAGTGAAGTGTCAAACTATGTATAGTTTTGTCTCTAAAATAAATACAATTTTTTAAAGACCTATGACACTTGCTTTGGTGTTATCAGACTGAATTTTTACTGTTGACCTTTAAAATCAGGACTGTGCCTATTAGATCTGTTTAAATTTAGACATTTCATTTGTCATCATAAAATTGTCAAAACAGTGCTACATTTTTATAGTGGGCTTTTAAGATGATACTTTAAAATATGTTTGACACATGAGAGGATGAAATGCCAAATCTCTGTGTGAGTAACCATGAAAAGCATTACCAACTCAATACCTTACACATACTTGGTCTTACCACACTCTAACATTTTTTTTAATTTAATCATTAATATAAAAGCTTAGTTACTTGATTTCTTTTGGATCAATAAAACGCACACTTAACAAAAAACTGTAACTATGTAAGCTACATAGATCTGTTAGAAGCACACAAGTACTTCTATAATAATTTTAAAATAAGTTAAAACCTGGAAGAACTTCATTGTGGTGCAAGTACAGATTATTTTAATATATTTTCCAGCTATAAAACATTCTTTTTATTCTTTTGTTTATTTATTTTGTTGTTTGTTGTTATTGTTTGTTTTTCAAGACAAGGTTTCTTTGTGCAGCCCTGGCTGCCATAGAACTCACTCTGTAAACCAGGCTAGCCTTGAAATCAGATCTGCTTGCCTCTGCACTGAGTTCTGGAATTAAAGGTGTGCACCACCACCACCCAGCTCTATAAAGCATTGTTGTGGCATAATCAGAGAATGTTTTGTTTAGTTTTTAATTAAGCATTTTAACAAATGATTCCTTTTCTGTACAGACATGCTCTCCAAAAAGCCAATAATAAACTTGTAAAGATCCTGTTAGAAGTTGCCAAGACAACAGCAGCTGCTGAAGAGACAATTGGCTGCCATGTCCTTGGGATTTTGGATAGATCTAGTAAAGGTCAGCCAGCTGCCAGCCTGCTTTGGAGATCAGAAGCAGAGCTGTCTGCAAAGCCTTGTGTTCAAGATGCAAGTGGAAGAGGTAATGTTTCCATATACTGTTGAAATAGTCTACATCTTCAACATAGGCTCAATTTCAGGCACTCCCAGTGTATAGAAATGTATAGAAAAGTACAGAATAGTCAAAGTTTTTGCAACTACTGGACTGTACTACACAAAGACTTACTGTATAGCATTTGCAAATGGTACCTCAGGGCTGTCACCGTATATACCCAGGGTCATTACTCTGCCTGTTTTCTTTTCTACTGATAAAGAATAATTATGCATCACTACTCAGGACTCTCACACCCACCTGTAAACTAAGAAAAGGTTAAAATGAAGAGATTTTTAGGGGTCTAGCACTACTTGAAAAGATTGACACAAGTCTTTATAAACCTGAATTGATCTTGGCTTGGACTGTCCTCTGGTCGGTCCTCTGTGCCTTCTGGAAAGTGTCATGTCTGCATTTGGGGACCAAGTCTGACTTCCCTTCACCATCGCGTTAGTTCTCTGCTGTGCAGGCTGGACTCTTCCTTTGGCTTCTTGCCATCACCTTGCTGACCTCTAGTCGCTATTATTTTTTCAGTTCCTTATTTCCTGCTGAGGAAGAATCAGGAAATCAAAAGACACAACTTTGTCAGGTACAGAGACATAGGGTCTGAAATCTGGGATTCAAAGATTAAATCTAGTTACTTCCATCCCTCACCCAAACCCTCTCCCCAGTCAGAGGCAACTCTTCCAAAATGCTGTTTCATAATTTTTGAGAGCATTCAGCTTGCTAAGCTCTGTGGAGAAATGAGAAGAAAACATCCAGTTATAGATGCTTTGCTTAATTACAAGTTGGTCAGCAGTGTGTTTCTCAGCTGAAAGGAAAACTTGATTTAAAACTTCAAATACAATTAATTTAAGAACACTTTAGTTGAGTTCAAAGACAATTTTTAAGATACTTTTAGTAAAGTAAGAACTGAAATAATGACAGTTTTTAAACTTTCTTTTCAGATTCACTCTTTTCATAGTTGGTGGATTTATTTTACACACTAACATTTCTCCTGAGTAAGCTCTAGAGCAAAGGGTATTTTTTAATGTGTGTGGATCCTAATATGTAGAGAACAAGGTAATATTTAAACATGTAAAAGTGTTTAATCAAATTAAACTTAAAAAAACAAAAACAATGACCTGGTTTTACTTAGCCATCTAGGGAGGACTTTTACTGTTCTGCTAGGGAAGCTGAGACAGGGTTGATGGTTAGAGTCAGAAACACCCTGAGGGGTGGACCGCAGACACTGTCAACAGTTGTCCTAGGTACTAAAACATTCAGCAAACATCACTGAGCTCACCTCCAAGCAGTTTGCTGGAAGTTACAAAAGGGGTGAATTGGCAGTTTATCTCCAGACAGAAGATTGTCTTCATGTTTATTTACTTTGAGAATGTAGACCTTGAAGGACATCTGATCCATGATGCTTCTTACTCGTTACATCCAAATTTTCCAGTGTAGGTGAAATGTTTTTGTGTCCATTATTTTTGAATGATAGCATCCCATCTGAATCCAGACATGTCTTGGACTTCCAGAAACCGTTTTTGAGCATTTTCTCCGTTCTTCCTGCTCTATAGCAATTCAGATTACTAATAGCAGGAAGCATTGGCATTCCCACAAGAAACACGATCAAAACATAGCTGATATTTTGCTTAAAAACATTTTTCTTGTCTTAATCAAGTAAGTCCTTAAATATTATTTAACTGGTAACCAGTTCTAAAAGAATAATATTACAAGAGGAAAAATTAAATCCAGAGAAGCACAATGTATAGAATGTTATTTCAAAGATCATTTTGCTAGCATTAACATCACTGGTTACAATGTATGCTCTCCAGTTGACATTTTATGTTTTTATGATTAGCAATGCTGTTGATTTGTTAATAATTTGGCATGGCCATCAGTATCACTAAGGGATACTCACAGATCCAATTTTCATTTTTAAGTAAATATTGAATTAAAATAACTTATAATTTTAAATGTTGAATCTTTCATAAACTCTAGTAATGTACTGGCTTTACAGTATTACTAATGTGCTCTGTATGTTAGAATTCATCCTGGCATTTCTTCATATTTTGAATGGAAGCATTATAAAAGCTAAAATACTCCTTTAATTTTTTTTAATGTCTCATTTGACATAACAAAAATTAAGTTTTAATCTGATTATCAAGTGACTTTTACTCTTCAGTTTTATGTATGGCTTTTTTCTTGTAACACATATGGCCTATTTTCAATCTTCGAGTCTGAACTTGTTTAGGTTTTAAACAGGTATGGACTTACTAACTGTTGAAAAAATAATTGATTGGTTAGTATTTGCTTCCTTGTGAGAATAAACTTTTATAAAGTTGAAAGGCAAGGTTAAGCTAGTGTGAATTCACTTCCGTCTGAGGGAATGGTAGATCACCTGATAAAATGGGGTCCTGGAGCTGTGTTGTGAATTTCCTTTAGCTCTGAGGTCTCTTAGAGGAGACATGTCCCCTCTCCTGGGAAGGCAGGAATGAAAGCTTGTTTTCCGTGGCTTCCTTTTGGCATAGTGCTGTGCTGTAGAACAATAACAGCATACTAATCATGACCTTGAGCAAATTTAATAACTCTCACAGATCTATCTCCTTCCTTATTTGTTCGTTTGTTTTGAGATGATATTGCTTTGTGTACCAGGCTAGCCTTGAACTCACTATCTGGCCCAGACAAGAGGATCTAGGCAGAGTCATCCTGATGCCTGGACTACTACACAGGGGAGACTCTGCCTAATAACTAACACCAGACCATGAAACGAAAACTACTAAGTGTGTTTCACCTTTATCTTTTGGGGGGTACTAACTTAATTTTTTTTAAATTAGCCATCCCAGAGACACTGACATCCCATGACTCTTACATTGTGCATTGTTTTGCATGTCCTCCGTACTTTGTGCTTGAGATTTACTCTCGTGTGTACAACATCTTCAGTCTCTTTCTTATCGATGCCCCTCAGACCGCAAGTCCTGCGGCATTCTTCAAACTATTTGGGTGTTTGTTTTGTTTTGAGTTTCTTTTTTTAAGTATTGGTTGGTCTCAGCTTTGCCCTCCAGAGTAGATTGTAGCACACTGACGAGAGAATAGACATTTACCAACTTTACCAACCTTAGTGACATTGCTGTTTTCAGACAACCCTAACTAAATCACGAAATCCATACCAGCTTCTCTGTGCTGGCCCGTTTGTCCAGGTAAAAATTGAAGTTTATCTTTCTAAAGGCTCTCTTTCATCTCAGTCTGTGCCTTTCTGTTTGACTTTTTTTAATTGCACTTCTTTTGTTCTGTTAGCTTATGATAACTATGAGACTCCCTTTCCTTCTTATTAAATGCTGTCTCTACAACAGATGTATCTACTTCAAGTGTTTCAACTCTCACCTTTATAAAAAAGACTTAAAAGTGGCAGACCCAAACGTAGAGCATGCTCTGCGGCTGTGCACATCCTGTCAATACTTTAGTCATTTTCGTGGCCACAGTATAGACTGTCTCCTGATCTGTTGGTGTGTTCCTTAATGATTGCTATCGGTAAGAATCATCTGAGTTAGAAACCCAGAGTCGTCCCTCAGCTTTCTTCTCGCCCTGCCTTTCCTCCAGTCACGTCCAGCTGTGTCCTCTCCACATCGTACTTCATGACTTGTGTCCTTTACACCATCATATTTTATCACTTCTCGGTGGGTAGTTGAAATAGCCTCTTAACCAATCTATTCTTTTCTTTGTATTCTTAAAATTTGCTTCCTGATATAAAAATTTGCTATTATCTTCATATTTAAAAATATGATTAGCCCTTCCTAATCTTGAGAAAAACCCCCAAAGTTACAACAAAATCTAAGACAGTTCACAACTTGGATCCAGCCTGCTTTCTAGTTATCTTCTTTTAAAATTCTCTCCTATTGTTAAAGACTAGTGTTTCCATCATTTCAGACTGTTCCTTTTGCCTCAGATTTATCACATTCTCCAAACCCATGAAAAACAAATGTCACTAGAATGCACTCAGTTTCACAGATGAAGATAGTATATGGCATAAGTAGTTTTGTTCCCTCAGTACCAAGTAAAAACTCTTGCTCCCATAGCTTCTGCAGAAATATCATTTATTTCCTGGACAACTTCATTTGACTTAGTAAATGTTACAGTATGTATTGTACTGTACTATTTGCTACTTTGTATACCATTTTGAATCCCAAGATCATCCTGAACTATAACACTTTTGAAATATTTGTCTCATTATCATGGTATTTGATTTTAAATACATGGTCTAATATAAAGAAATACTAGCATAGTAGTTGTGCTTTTCCTTTTAATTTGGAGAATAGGATGTAAGGTAAATATTACATTGCCTGCTATGCCAGTGATTAGAATTATAAATCATGTGTAGTAGTAAATTTTGGGGGCTGTAGAGATGGTTAATCTGTTAGAGAACTTGCTGTTCCTGCTGAGAAGCCAGGATTGGTTCCCCGCACCTACATGGTGGCTTAGAACTTTTTATTGGCACACACAAGGTACATACATACATGCAGGCATACAGTCACATATATAATCGTTTTTTAAGGTAGGTGTTTAAAATTGTGCCCTAGAATGCACACTTTTCTGGTTTTGTATTCTGTTACCAATGATCTGTTCAGTAGAGGTGATTAGTAGGTGTGGTTAGAAAAGCTGCATCTGATTTCATGGCTCTGGTGGCAAGCTCTAGCATGCTATCCTGGGTGAGTATGGCTAGCTCTGCATGCTATCCTGGTGAGTGTGGTGAGCTCTAGCTCTGGTAAACTCTTCATTATATAAGAAATAATAAGAAATCAATATTGTGAATAAAAGTAAATTAGTCTGTACTTTTCTCCTTCATACCCCTGCAAATGTAGCACATAACAAAATTATCTTAGTGCATTTCAAATCAAATTAAATCACTCCCCTGAAATAGGCTCAAAAGTCAAAAGGTCTGGTCTAGATAAATACAAGTACTTGCTCTCTTCTTCAGTGTACCTGGACTGTTCCACTGCATAATGAGATTGGGGGTGGGGTAATGGCAGTAGATGGTGTATGCTCAGTCACATGTGTTCATGTGGAAGCCAGAGGTCAACATCAGGGATCTTCCTCAGTCACTCTCCACCTTATTCTTGGAGACAAGATCCCTCATTGACCCTGGAGCTTCAGCATTTTGGCTAGACGGTCTGTCCAGCAAGCCCCAGATCCTCTGTGCACCTCTCTCCCCTCCCTCAGACTATGATTACAGATGTGCTCCACCACAACTGGCTTTATATGGTGCTGAGGATGGAACCCGGGTCTTCCTGCTCATGTGGCAGGCACTTGCTCCACAGAGCCACCTCCTCAGCCATCTATGACGTCTTTGTGTGTTTATCTTCTCATTACACTGTAAAGTCTGTGAAGGTGGGAACCAGGCCTGGTTACTCAGGAGTCTTCATCACTTCTCAAACACTGCATGATACCATTTGGTTAAATAGCTATTTTAAGTTGTCTCAAAGGTTTTTTTAATCAGACTCTAAGTGTGGTTTTTTTAATCAGTACACAGTGCATATAACTAAAGCTCCAAAGCTTTAGTTTGATCCCCTGCACCACAAAATAATTTTTACCTCAAAGAAAAGATTCTGAGTAACCCAAGTAGTAATTTCTGTGCTCTTATTAGCACAGCACTATCCTTTCCTAGTCTGTCTTACTTGCTGATCAATACTCCTACTGTGCATAATCATTTTGTTAAAAGTTGTTATTTGAAGACCTTGAAATTGTAATGATTCGAGTTTTCATTTGACTTGATATCTTCTGTTACTTATGTTGTAACTTTAAATATTCTGATTAATTTGTTCCTTTAACTTACTGCTATTCTGGTCACAGACGAGTCCGCACCCTCTTACCCTGGAAGTGCTACAGCACGAACTGACAGCACGTGGTCACACGTGGCCGAGAAAGGAGCAGGACTGTCACAGCAGTTCGCGACAACTGGTCTTGCCGGACCTGAAATAGATCCGGAAAATGTTGAATTGGTGCTCAATGTCAGCTCTCGACTACAAACGGCCGTTGAAAAACTCCTTGACGCCATAAGTGAAACTAGTAGTCAGGTAACCTTGCTATCTTCAAGTCTGTGCTGAGTTAGACGTTGACTTAATGGTTCTCTCTACTATTCCACAGAGATTTGTCAGACTTTCTTTTAATGATTGCTTGTGTACAAGCTGGGTCTAGTGGAGCAAACCTCTAACTCCATCTGTTTGGCAGGCCTGGGCAGCTTAATGATACCCTGCCTTTAAAAAAAAAAGTGTGAAAAAAGATCCAGGACTATAACTCAGAGGTCAAGTGCTTACAAGGCTTGTGCAAGGTACATTCTCCAGCACTGAAAAACAAGTGTACAACAAACAAACAAATACGTCACAGAGATTTTGACTCTACCATTGTTGGAAATGTTCCGTTAAAATCTTCCCTTTGAAAGCTTGTCTGGACTTGACGTGCTGTAGAATGTCTAACATCGTCCCATTACACTCACACGGGGGGTCCCTTCACATCCATTTCACATATATGAGCAGGTTAGTTTGCCATACAAGGCATTTCTGGGTAAGAAATTTGTTTGGGACATTTTTTAAAGTAGTTTTTAAAAATCAAAACATTTCAAGGATCTTGCTACTGTATTTATAAATTGGTGTTTTCTGTCTATATAATTTTTACTACACCTTTTATGATCATTGACTCTTAAATTACCATGTGCAGAATTTTAAAAATTATGTACTGTTTTAAAATGAAATTTACTTATCTTCAAAAGGTTTAAGACAAGTGTGAATCTACAGCTGTCATGATCAAGTACAGACTAAATTACCATTGTCATTATTGTCTCTACTCAAATCTTAAAGCAGATTCTGTGAAACAAGCTGAGAGGTTGAATAGGTGGCTCCTTTGTCATTGGTGAGGTCTGACTCTTCTTCGATATTACTTCTTCACTCTAAGAAATGACACCGTCCAGCCTGTTCCTATAGTAGATAGCTATGGGAGAGCAACTGTGGAAAATAGTGTTATCATCACATTTTGATTCCAGATTCAGTTGTTTGGTGGCTGTTACTTCTGGGCCACCCACTGGAGCATGGCCAGCCAACAGAGACCACACCCCTAAGGAGACTGACTCCTTCCAGCAGCCTTAGACTGTGAAGAGCTCCTCAGCCAAGGATGTGAGCTCATGTGCCCCTCCCCCACCCCTGCTGCCCCCTCGCCTGGTTTGCTCTTGTGCGGCGGTGTTCATAGCTGCTATGGGTTTAGGAGTGCAGAGTCCTGTCATGGTTAGAAGACAGTTTTACCCCATTCCTCCCAAACTCTAGCTCTGACATCTTTCCACCCCTCTTTAGCAACACACACAAATTTTTGTATTCACTGTTGGATCTTGCCTGTAGTAATATTACTGTGCTAGTCTAATGATTTTATGTTTTGCCCATTCATTTATTTATCCAGAAGTTTTCTAAAGTGTGAAATTACCTATCCTTTCATTTTTATGCATTTAACCTAGTCAGAATTATGGACTTGGGGCTGCTTTATCTGTTGTTGATAGCTTTATACCATAGTTACTTAGCGAGGTAGTGGTGACACATGCCTTTAATCCCAGCACTAGGGGGGCAGAGGCAGGCGTATCTCTGTGAGTTCAAGGCCAGTCTAGTCTACAGAGTGAGTCCCAGGATGGGCTCCAAAGCTAAAGAGAAACCCTGTCTTGGGGAAATAAAAAGTGTGTGCCGTAGTTCCTTGTCTTATTCCAGCTTCAACACTGAGAAGTCTCCCAGGCCCGCTTTTGTACCCGTTGAGAAGGCTCTCCCTTTTGAACATTTGTCCTGCAAGATGCACCTGTTTGGTGTTTTCTCTGCCCCAGCTTTAGGATTAACCACTTCTCCAAAAAGTACATGTTCCTTTGATTAGGAAACACTACTTAAACCAAGAGCTGGGTGCTGAATGTGCTCATAGTTACTTGGATATCATAACTCCTGTTAGTGAGTAGTTTGAAATTATGAGTCTGTATGTATTGTGTATGTATGTACATCTACATGCCCCTCATTTGGGAAGTAGAGGCAGGCAGATCTCTTGAGTTCAAGGCCAGCCTGGTTTACATAATGAGTTCCAGGATTGCCAGGGCTGTGTCGAGAGACCCTGTCTCCAAAAACAGCAATAAAATGTATGCTGATACTCTCGTTCCTGTCAGTAACCTTCGTCTTCCTTCCCCCCCCTTCTTTGAAAGCGTTTTCCAACAGTGAGGGGAGATTTTCTATTTCTGTTGTGTTTTCACTTCTGCCTTCAACCTTGGTTGACTCATAAGTAACTTCAGAATTGCTAATCTATGCCTTTAGGGGAAACCAGTGGACTAACTTCAGTTTGTAATAATGGATATATAGATAATGCTTTTGGTCGTAGCCTCATCGTATCCATCACAGTACAGTTTTTCAAAGTTCCTTATGTTTACTCTTTTCTCCCTTCCCCTACCAGTATGATTTTTCTTCTATAGACTCAATTTGTGAATTTTTTTCACTTTGGTTTCTTCCTATGGGTTTCCTTTTTAATTTGATGAAATTAACTCTGAGTGGACAGTTCTTCCAGTTGAGAGTTACGTGTACCTACACTGAAGTCACAATACAACCTAACTCCATCACCCCAGTGTGCCCTGCCTGGTTCTGCTCTTTACAGTCAGCCATCTCCCACTCCCTGCCCTTTGCAAACACTGACTTCTGTTCCTTACCTATGTAGTTTCATTTTTAAGAGTATCATGAATGAAATCATATTTATATACTCTTTCAAGTCTGCCTTCATTTGCCTTAACAAACTGTGCTTATGATTTGATTCTTCTATGGTGTGCGTAATGATGGGGGGGGTGCTCCCTTTTGTAAATGAGGACTATTACATTGTATAGATAAACCAGTTTACGCAGTCATTGCTGGTAATGATGGGGGAGGGTCGTTCCTTTTTGTAAAGGAGGAACATTACATTGTATAGATGTACCAATTTATATATTCATTGCTTAAAGGACGTAGAGATGGTTTCCATCTCTGGATATTGAGATTCTCAATTTTCAAAACCAGCACTTTGGTGCTTTGCTAAAGATAGACTGGAGTACTGGGGAGTGGTGGGCACAGTCTGGAGTACTGGGGAGTGGTGGG
>CABHPQ010002357.1:0-80433 GCA_902168405.1 Peromyscus aztecus | reverse complement strand
GGCTTGTGCCATTGGGCATTTCTCCTCCCTGAGAGTCCCTTGAAGGTCTGGAGAAGCTTTGCTGAAGCTCCGAGAATATCTCCTTCAGTAGGCACTGCAGAGAGAAGAGTAGATGAGACTTAAGTCCCTGAGATTCTTCACCACAATTCTGGAATGTCTCAGAGCAGAAAGACCAGCTCAGCTACATCAACAGATATCAGAGAAGCTCCAGCTACTGAACTGCTGCCATTTGTCAGGGTTCTTGGTGTTTTGTTCATGCTCATTTACCTTTGAATAAACAGTATTTCTCATTAAGGTCAGAATGAACTAAACTGGTACTAGAGGAAATGAGAAAGGTCCGAAGGCAATCTGTAAGCTGGTATTAGTGGGGGTGGTTTTTACTTTCTGGTGGACAGTCCACTTCAACTTCTCTTCACTACATACCTCTAAGTCCTGAATTTCTGGGTCCTTTTGTTCAAGAGGAAGCTGGGTAAAGCTTAGTTACAGGGACCATTCATTGGCCCTCTACTCTGGAGGTATTAGGAAGATTAAAACCTTGACCTTATTCACTTCGTTGATGAAATGAAACACATGCATGCCAGAATGTCTTGGTTATATGGGAAAGGCAGTGCTGTGGGCCAAGTACTTGTGAGCACTAAACTCACAGCTACTATGCTATAGAGCATGCCAAGAGTAGGAGCAGGTAGTAAAATGTCTTGAGTGAAACCCAGGATGTTTGATTTATCCTGGAGCCACACAGCATTAACAAGTCCATAACTGGAGCACAGTGTGGTGGCCCACACCTGTAATCCTAGCAAAGATTTAAGGCACGAAGACGATTGTCAAGGGTAGCCTGGCCTACAGTGAGACTGTTTCAAAAGACAAATTGTGACCTGGGAATAACAGGGTTTGATCTGGGCTTCTGAATAGTCAATCTGGAACTGGAACTGGATGGATTATGAAATAGAAAAATCAAAACAGAGGGACCAATTATAGGACTACTGCAACCATCTGTGTAAGAGAGTGTGCCCAAGTGAGATGTGTGTGGGGGGTTCCAAAATCCTGATGCATCGTCCTAAAAGGGGAAAGGGGAGTGTGAATGCCAGGCTTCTGAATGACAAGGATGATCTCCTACTAGAAATGAGGCTATCTGAAGTGGAATATGCTGGGCAGGCTGCAACTTGAGCCAACTATTTAGTATGGAAAGAACCTGGAGCCGTGATTGCCAGACACTGGGCTGCAGCTGCAGCCACCCAGAATTAGCCTGGCCAGATGGTGATGGCTGTTCTCCATGGACTGCAGGAAGAAACACAATGACAATACACGCAAGAGGCACATGCTTTCCTACAAAAACATCAGAAAACTTACTTGATGCACTCCTGATTATCTCAGTCATTTTCCCCTCATCCTATCTATTATGTTAACTTGGACTGATAAAGACTACTTTGTAAAAGTTAGATTTTTATTTTGTTTGAGGCCATCTAGTGAATATTCTTCTTACTATCCTAGTATCCAAAACATTTCAGTTAGAGACTGAAAAAAAAATCTCTGCTAGTAAAAAAAAAAAAAAACAAAAAAAAACCCAACTATTTATAGCATGGCATAACAGACACTATAATTACAGCTTAATTCTTGGGTAACAAGAGACAGGGTGTTAATTAGATCTTCCAGATAATGGTGATGACCATTTATATGTACCAGGCATTTTCCTGCACATAACAGGTATGAGTTCTAAGTACAATTTCCTTGGGTTGTACAAGAAATGTAACTTTACTAAAGTGATTTGAATCTGTGGATCTAATGGTTAAACACCTTCTATATCAGTGGTTCTTAACCTGTGGGTCATGACCCCTTTGAAGGTCCAATGACCCTTTCACAAGGGTTACCTAAGACCATTGTAAAACACAGATATTACATTACAATTCATAACAGTAGCAAAATTACACTTGTGAAGTAGCAATGAAAATAATTTTATGGTTGGGATTACCACGTGAAGAACTGTATTAAAGGGTCACAGCATTAGGAAGGTTGAGAACCACTGATCTATAAAACGTTCTAGCAAAAAACTTCTAGCAAAGTTCTGATGAAGAAATGTGTGAGTCACATCAGGTGTAACATGCACTCATATTCACCTTTCTGTTTTATTTCTGTTTTCCACCAGGAAAGATACCCAGCTCAGCACATCTCACTCAAGTACTATACTGGTGGCACTAAGAGTATCCACTTCTTCATTTTCTTGTGGTGGACTCCTGCTAGGCTCCTATACTCAGAGTAAATTCATCTAGCCAAAACTTGATGTACCTCAAAATGGAGGCTACATAATCTTCCAGTTTAGATTTGTCTTCATTAGAATCTGGCTCATGTAACCAGGAAAGGTAAAGTCTTGCCTGATGATAATTCCCAAGGGAATTGTCCACCCAGCTAATACCTGGCACAGAACTCTATCCAAATGACAGGACAATGGTAAACCATACATTTCTCCTTCTCAGCCAGTTCCTACTTACTGCACAAGACTCATGAGATATTAAGGACACCACGCATCCTTATGACATGTCAGGGCTGAGAGACTGGAGCTGTAAAGGGGATTCACCTTATAGCTATGCTTCTGTAGGTTCATGACAGAACCAGAAACTAGACCATTGTCGTGTTCATTCATTAGCTCATTTCTGAGGAATCTCAACCCCAGAGCAAATGGTGGCCCCATGTTTTATGTGTCTATATGAATAAGAATGATGTGGGAAGAGTAAATGAAGAATTATTGATAATTCTTGTTCTATTTATCTACCTATTATCATCTATCTATCTATCTATCTATTTATCTATCTATCTATCTATCATCTATCTACCTATCTATCATCTTTTAATCTCTACATTTTGGAAGTAGATATGACTTTATAAATGAGAAAAGTAGTGGAAACAAGTTCAGGAGCACATTGAGGTCCACTGACACCAACAACAGTATATGTAAGAGTTTGGAAACATCTGACAACAGAGGGTGAGCTCTTCTCCACTCTATAGACATCAGAGACCAAAGCCGGCTTAGAGCACCTCACTTAGAATTTTGCTCTCAGATACATTCCTGGGACTATGTGCAAATCAAAATACATTATCAAGGGCTCAGTATATTCTCATAATACTGGCTACTAGTGATGATAGTCAAGTCCTTTCTGCAGTCAAATGCTCTACCACTGAGCAATACCCCCAAACCATCAAGTTCTGTCTGTATTGTGAGTTTCCATGACAAAAGAGATTATGTTGAAATCTCAGTGAGAACCTCTGTTCCTTTTGGACTAAAAGGAACTCTAAAAGGTTCCTGGTTTCAATTGGGCTGTAAAACTATGTCTCAGACCATGGGTGGCCAGTCTTGTCTGGAAGGGTGGAATTCTAGGCTCTGGAACTCCTCAACATCCTGAAGTCAGGCTTCTCTCCACCATCTGTTGGTTTCCCTCTCTATTAAATAGAATCAAGAAAGGATCTGAAGTTGTTACTAGCTTTGAGATCCTCATGGGGCAGCAAACTTTGTATTAACAATCAGACTCGGTACCTTATGAATTACTCTTATACTCTTTCTAATTGTTCTTGCAATGGGCTGTCTTTAAAGGGTGTAATAATGAAGTAGCTTGGATTTCAATGGCTGTCAACTTCATTTTCCTGCCCTTAACTGTATCAAGATTAAATCCATAGAAGATTAATTTGCTGATGGAAGAAATGAACCATTGACACTTTATTTTTCGATATTTTTGGCAGTGACTAGATATGATTATATATTATAGCTATGTTAAAGTTGCAACCATTCACATAAATTGAGAAGGAGAAATTCACTCTAACTATGAAGAAAATTTAATGTAAAATAAGATGAATATATTCATTCTACAGAAACTATGTCTGTGGTGGTTTGAATAAGAACTGTCCCCATTGGTTCAGGCTGTAGTGGTAATGCCCTCGCTACCGCCACCCATTCACCATGTCCAAGCAAGGGGCTGTGGACCAAAATACAGAGACAAGAGACAGCAGGTCATTCGCCTCAGCAGAACGCGGAATGCTGTTTATTGAAAGAGGGAGGAAGCTTTAAATACAGGCTTACAGCACAATAGGAGAACCCCGGAGGGCAGAAGTTTGCTACAGATGTTCTACATTCTTGCATCTAAGCTGTTAACTCCCAATATGCAGGATACATAAACAAGGAACCTCTGGTGAGCGTTCAGGAGGAAGGAAACCAGCAGGGAATCAGCATAAGGAGGACATGTAGGGAGGACATCTGGTCAAGGTCAGCAAGCAAGGCAACAGCTACCCAAAACGGGGTGGGGGGGGAGGGGCAGGGCCCTACATCAGGCATTTGAATACTTGGTCCCAGGTGGTGGAGCTGTTTGGAGAGGTTATAGAAAGGTTCAGTTTGGTGGAGGAAGTACATCACTGGGGTCTGGCTTTGCAAAGTTAAATCCTTGCCTCACCCTCTGCCTCCTATTTGTGGTTAAGATGAGATCTTTCAGCCTCTTGCATCTGGCACCATGCCTACCTCTTGCTATCATGCCTCCACACCATGATAGACTTTTACCCCTCTGGAACTGTAAGCCCAAATAAATTCTTCCAATACAATGTCCCTACCAAAATAGCTGACTAATACTACTGATGGTATGGGTATAGGACAACTACAGCTTCCTTACACTATTGTGAGATAATACATTGATATAACTTTGGAGAACCCAGTAATATCAGCATTTATATAGGTTTATGTGTGGCATATATAGGTATTACAAATGTGCTACATTGTCTTAGTTACTGTTCTATTGCTGTGATAAGACATTATAATCATGGCAACTTAGAGAAGAAAGACTTTATTTGGGCTTCTTGTTTTGGTAGGTTAGAGTCCATGATCACTGTAGGTGGATGGAGGGTTAGAGTCTGTGATCACTGTAGGTGGATGGAGGGTTAGAGTCCATGATCATTGTAGGTGGATGGAGGGTTAGAGTCCGTGATCACTGTAGGTGGATGGAGGGTTAGAGTCCGTGATCACTGTAGGGGGAAGCACAGCAGCAGGCAAACAGAACAGTGCTGGAGCAGTAGCTGAGAAGCACAAGAACACGGCAGAGGGCGCTAACTCCCTCTTCTGAAACCTCAAAGCCCACCCTCAGTGATACACCTACTCCAACAAGGCCACACCTCCTAATCCTTCTCAAACAGTTCTACCAACTGAGGACCAAGCATTCAAATATATGAGCCTATGCCATTCTCATTCAAATCACCACATACATGTAATATGTAATTACATATTTTATATGTATATCTATATATTTGGAATGTATTATGTCTAAGCAAATAAGTATATTCCAAAATAAGTATATTCAGAATTGCTATTTATAAAACAATATATAAAATCATGCAGTTATTATAATGTATTAGAATATACAATATGGCACATTTATACAATGTGCTTGCAACAATAAGAATGAATAAAATATATGGAAGGGTGTGGATAGAGAAAAGGGAGGGGAGGAATGCTGTAATTAAAATACAATCTCAAAAATAAGCACAAAAGAATGAGCAAAACCAGAGTTGAAACAATAGAAATGAATTCCACACAAAAGGTTGAGAAAAGCAGACCACATATGAAAGAATATATAGTATCTGATCAATTAATTTAAAGCCAGTTTTTAAAAATGGATGGTGGCCTTAGAAGTTAGAGCAGCAGTAGCCCGTCAGGGAAGAGGGTGAAGACAGTGTTCTGATGGTGTCTTCGGGAGTGACTGGATTGGCATGCTTTCTCTGTGGAAACTCACTGATGAGGCATGAGTGGATGAGGACATGGAAGGAAGGTGATGTGTGAGAAGAACCAGGGCATGTGCAGCTAGGGAAAACAGCACACACATTGTTAGCTAATTAGTCAGTCATAAATTGTGAGATGTTATCTAAACGAAGAATACCACATGAGCTGAATCTGAAGTAGATTTTTGTGACTCCATCACCAGGGTTTAGATTTTTTTGTTTGTTTGTTTTTTTGTTTTTCGAGACAGGGTTTCTCTGTGTAGCTTTGCACCTTTCCTGGAGCTCACTTGGTAGCCCAGGATGGCCTGGAACTCACAGAGATCCGCCTGGCTCTGCCTCCCGAGTGCTGGGATTAAAGGCGTGCACCACCACCGCCCAGCCAGATTATTTTTAAGAAAAGCTGTGGGCCTCAAATTTGTCACAGGACTAATGATATCACTCAAGATACTTAATACTGACCCAGTAAAAGCCAAAGCCAAAACTACAGGAAAAGAGAAATATTCTCGACATAATCCCTTTGCACTTTCTCTTTGAGTTTGGAGTCTCCTCTCCCTCTTTGGAATGAACTACAACATTTTTTATTCAGGCTGCATATGCCACCACAATTAAGTGACCTGCTTAGCATGACAGGCCTGAGTCAGCCCATCTCATATCAAACGCAACTGCTCTGTATTTAAAAGAAAGAGCTCTGTGATGTACCAGCATGGCCCAAGAGTTTAATCACCGGATTGGTGCTCCAGGCCTCAGCTCCTCTCACATGCCTGCTCTCTCTGCTATTGACTCACAATCATGTGCTTTCAAAATGGACAAGGGAATGAAGATAAAAACAAAATTGCTGGTGACTAAGAATAGTAGCCAGGCATCCTGGGGAGAAGGCAGCGCTCGGGGCTGTGGAGCTGTAGAGGCCAGCACAGCGGTCATGCAAGATAAACATCTGCGGAGATTGCTGATGTGAGCTCTGGGGAGTTCATAGCTCATGGCTGCGGCTCTGATTCCCTGGAGCTGAATTCCAGTTATGTTATGCTTGAATAAACTTGACACATTTGTTAGTGGCCTTTATTTAAACAGAAGCATGAGCAGCAGTGGTAGCATCTTGTGTGGGGTGTGTGTGTGTGTGTGTGTGTGGTGTGTGTGTGTGGTGTGTGTGTGTTTCTACCTTTTGTTTATTACAACATCTACAAAGCACTTCTGTGTTTCCCCAATTTACTGCCACATGTCCAGTCTTGGGCAAAAAGGCCACATTATAGCAACTTCACAATGTATTTGGTATTGAGTGATTTAAGTTGAACTCCATGTCAAATCCAACCTGAAAGTTATCCTGGCTGCCTCAGTTTGAAGTCAGCAACAGCCCTGAGTCCAGGACAGTGCAAAACAATTACATTATTGTCAACAGTGCTTCTAGTTAGATATAGTCTGGACATAACCTGGCACATGAATACATGCCACGGGGATACATTTGGAGATCAGAATATAACTTGCCTAAATCGATTTTCTCTTATAATAATGTGGATTCTGGGGATTGAACTCAGGTTTTCAGGTTTGGTGGCAAGCACCTTTAACCATTGAGCCATCTTGCCAGTCCATAAACCAGGGTTCTATCCTGGGACATACGTTTTTGATACAAAATGATGCTCTTGCTCCAAGGGGTAAGTGGTACTTTAATCTGAGCTGAATGTGTCAGAATGGGGAGTCACTCCCCTCAGTAATATGCTCTATCTTGGAAGAAGTCACATGAATTTTTATAGTCTTAGGAGAAAAGGATTAACTCTTTTACCAAATATATCAGTGGGGGTATCAGGCAGGAAGGTAATAGCGGAGCAGAGAAAGCTCTACTATGGGTTTCAGATGCCATCTTCTATCACCCTTAGCTATAAAGTTGGTGGTAGCAAGTGGTCTACTGAGAAATGCATTTTAAAGTGTTTTACCCGTTAGTCACAAAGATTTTAGGTCAAGTGTAAAGGATGAAAGTGATGGTTATTAAGGGATTGCAGATCACCCAAGATCACTCTGGCTCTCTCTCTGCAATGTTCCATCTCTCCACATCACAGAGTTCTAGTCAGGCAGTCTGCCTTCAGAACCTTCAACGCAGAGATGGCCTCTTCAGAGAACCCTGATTCACAACTTTCTAGTCTGAAGAAATAAATGATCACACTACCATCTTAAGTGGATTCCCTTTCAAAACATGCCTAACACAAACGAAAAGATTTCAAAACAAGATCAAGAGTCTGGGAGGAAGCACGGATGCTGTATCAGGACCTTACAAAGTTGCATGCCTCATCTGAAGTTTCTCAGAATCTCCAAGTCCACACTTCCCTGCATTTCCTTCACTGTTCCTCTCACCACTTGGTGTCTGTCTTAGCCTTGACATTGAGGCCTAGCCTTATCTGCCCTTCCTACCCATGCTCACATGTCTGGTCTTCTGTATGCTTGATTGACTTTGCCACCATCCTGAAGTAAGGAGTCACTGACTAAGATGTCTCACAGGAAGGATGGTTCCATCAGGGCCAGAGCTTACCCCTTCTTCTGGGGTACCATAGCCTTTTGTTCAGGACTTTGTTCAGAGTGTGCACTCAATGTATTTATTGGAGGGGGAAAGACCAAAAGGTCATAAGGTATGAATGTGACTTAACCTCAATAACTATGAAGATGAAACAGATATGCGTTGATCCTTTAGGATGCCCCAGGCTGTCTAGTATCCTTGCTTTATAAATAACAGTGTGTAGGTCCAGACAGGTTAGAGTAACTTCCCCAAGTCACTCAGCTGTCACACATTAAACCCAGGGTCTGTTCGAGTTTGTGTGGTTCTGTAAAACTCTGAATTGCTTTACAGAATTCATACTATCTGATAGCAGAGCTTATCAGTGCTGGCACAATAGACCTTTGGGGCCATCCAGGCCTTTATCACAGCCCTGACCTACAAATAGTGATATGTTCTCAACATCTTCATCCTCTACCCATAGAATCTGGTGAGATTTCCCCTCAACTCACACTGTCACTCCCATAGCAGAGAATCAAAATGTCTCCACACAGCAGGGCACCGGGGGATGTGGAGCAGGACTGAGAGTCTCAGCCCCAGACATTAACCATATCCTAAAACCAGCTTCTTCAACCCAGGTGGCAGAGGCTTAAGAAATTTTTTTTTAACTAGGTTTTCCTCTAACGCTAGAGTTTATCTTAGCTTTCTCTGCTGGGTTCCAATTGGGATCACTTTCAAATTAGATGAGCTGTCTTTGGATCCCTCTGTCTTTATGTAGAGTATCTCAGGAAGTTCTGTCTGCCCATCCTGCCTGGTGGCATTTCAAATGGCTCATTTAAACTATGGATCTGAAAGGCTAAGAGAAGAGCTTCAATGTACTTTGTTTGCTTGAGACAGAGTCTTCATGTGTATGCCAACATGACCCGGAACTCAACATGACCTGGAACAGTACAGGCTGTTGAAACTTGAGGAAACCATCCTGGTTAGGTCTCCCAAGTGCTGAGATTATGGTGTTGAGCCACCACACATGGCATGAATTTCAAGACATGAACACAAAAGAAAAAGCTCAAGCATAAATGGGTAATTTTAGATGTGCTTATCTTCCATAGTGGCCATCTCTTCTAAGACAGTTAGAGAACGTGATTGTGGCCAGGTGTGCCAGTCACCTGGAATCCCAGCAATCAGGGGGCCTTGGCAGAACGATCCTGACTTGGAGATGAGCCTGGGTTACAAAGCAAGAGCCTGTCTCAAAAAACAGAAGCAGAAAACAACTCAGCATGTCCTTGCCCTTGGATTCAGGTTTTAGTCTCTTGCACAAGAATCGGAAGTGCTGGCTGTGCCCAGTCCCTCACTCTATTCAAGTGAGCTTGTAAAGACGAAGTGTTTTATGGGGAGATTTGTCTTTTTTTTTTAAATTAAGAAATTTTTTTATTCATTTTACATACCAACCACAGATTCCCCCTCTCATCCTTCCTCCCTAGCCCATCCCCCAGTCCTCCTCCAAAAGGGTAAGGCCTCTCATGGGGAGTCAACAAAGCCTGGGACATTCAGCTGAGGCAAGACCAATCCCCTCCCCCTGCATCAAGGCTGTGCAAGGTGTCCCACCATAGGTAATGGACTCCAGAAAGCCAGCTCATGCGCCAGGGATGGATCCTGATCCCACTGCCGGGGGCCCCTTAAACAGACCAAGCTATACAATTGTCTCGCTTATGCAGAGGGCCTAGTCCAGTCCCATGCAGGCTCCACAGCTGTTGGTAACCAACTATGTCAAGAATGAAGAAATGATCTGTGATAATAGAGAAATTAGCGACATCTGGTGGTGGACACTTAGTACTACTCAGAATTAGTTTAGAATAATCTGTGCTGTTTTGGTCAAGTATCATACAGTATTTTTGACTCCCAGCTGTTTTACTGAGCAGAGCAGGAGCATAAAATTGCAAATAGTTTAACTGTGGAGTTAAGAAACAGTAGTGCATATTTTTTCTAGGCCATAAAAGCTGCCTGCAGGCACAAAATTGGAACGGAGACAAACTCATATTTCTAAGACTTCCATCAAGAATGGCTTAGCTCAGGACTTAAAACAAAAAGGCAATTTTGGGTGGTTTTAGAATCCAGCACATCTAGCAGGGGAGCTGCCAAGTGGTGCATGGCGTGGTCCTGGAAACCTGACGTGGGCAACTTAAGAACGAAGAAATCACAGACAGACAGACAGACAGACAGACAGACAGAAAAGCTGAGATCAGGTGGGCTATGCTCACTCTGATGGGGGCCACTGGCCATGCAAATGAGAAACTCAGTGCATTTATTGTGTACCACACAAGGAAGAGGTTCAGCTGGTCTTCATAGGGGAGCAGTCTCAGATTGCAGTCACCAGGAAGGAGGGAGCTACAACTGCTAGTTTTTGCAGACTTTGTCAACACTCACACAGGTGGAAGGCTTTGCCGTTCCCATGGCTCTGAGGTTTTGGGGCCTTTGACATAGCCAAACACACATCAACAGTACATAATTAGCACTTCATCCCATGTCAACAATACACAATTAGGACTTCATCCATGCTACATGGTGTGGCTCCGAGGTGGGTGCTATAAGGGACTGTTCAGTAAGGTGGACGGTGACTATTATTTGCCTTCTGTGGCAAGAGGTTCCACTAAGAGACATCAGGTATGCATAATGATAGTCATTGTCATATCTGCCTTTTATTTACCTTCTGCTGTTCAGTCTTGAATTTCTAAGCACCTAACACAGTGAGAGGAGTATGTCAGGAGGGAAAGAGTGGGAGAAGGAGAGGAAAAGAGAGGGAGGGAGAAAGGAGAGCGAGAGAAAGAGAGAAAGGGAGAGGGGGGAGAGAGAGAGAGAAGACTATGTGAGTGGCTGCAGATCTTCAGACCATGGGAAAAACCCATCATATACATTTTGAATTTTGGACTAACTGATAATTGATATTTTCCTGCAGCTACTCCTGGCCTGGCATTTTTCCTGACAAGCATTTCTTTTGATATTTTTGTAGCTGTTAAAATTTTTCTATTAGCATATGCTTGGGGAGGGGGAGAGACCTGCTCCTAGAAGGAGGTATGGAGTCAGATCTTCCTTTCTTTCTTCCCTTCTTTCTTTCTTCCTTCCTTCCTTTCTCTCTCTCTCTTTCTTCCTTTCTTTCTTTCACCAGCTCACAAATAATGACATTGAGACTTCTTAGTAATTATGAAAGCTCAGCCTATAGCTTAGCCTTGTTCCTAACTAGCTCTTACAACCTACATCAACTCATTTTGTTAACTTACGTTCTGCCATGTGGTATTACCTCTCTTTCATCTTGCACCTCCTGTTTCCTCTCCATGTCTCCTGGCATCTCCTGTGGGCCTCTGTTCTTCCTCCTCTTCCTTTCTCTCCTCGGAAATCCCACCTATACCTTCTGCCTAGCTATTGACCATTCAGCTTATTATACCAATCACAGCAAATACATCTTCACACAGTGTACAAATATCCCACAAGAGAGGTATAATTCCAGAACAAAAGATGGCCCCTGAGAGGTAGAGTATACTTGAACCCAGTGGCAGCTGGGTGCACTGTATGTAGCCCTGTACTATGAAGCACCAAGTCCAGGGGAGACACGCTTTCTGTTAGTGCAGTATCTAGTACCACAGAGTCAAAGCATGACCTGCCAGGGGACAGAAATGGGGGAAGGAGAGCAGAGCCCAGTGTACCTAAAAATCTGGGAGACTTCCTTTTCATTGAACTTAGTTTAATCTGAAGCACAGGAATGGGCAAGATTTTGGAAGTGTGTTCATCTGAAGGATGCATCTGGCCTAAGTAACCCTGACCAAATACTCTTTTAACATACACAACTCTCTCATCCTTCTTGACCATCTACTTCTGTTCAATGTCTCTGTTTGTACCCAGTTTTGCTTGCCTGTCTCCTAGATTTTCTTACTTATTTGTTAGTTTGTTTATTCCTCCACTTTCCTTCTCCCCTCATGTTTTCTGAGACAGGGTCTCTGTAGCCCAGACCTTGCACTTAGGATCCTCCTGCCTCAGCCCCCCATGTGTGGCAGTGATAGGTATGTATCACCATGCCCAGTTTCTCAGTCTCCTTTAAAGACCACTCTTCTGACGAGACCTACTTAATCAGATTTAGAAATACTAGAATTACTCTAAATATCTTATCATTACAGTTTACTTAAATGTATGCAAAACTAAAAAAAAACATAATATAGAAAATTTCTTGGGAAAATATTTGTAAATTTGTTCATACAAAAATCAGATTATAAAAGAGTATATATAGTATTTCCCAGAGACCATAACTATGGATTTCTGCTTTGATGTGAAACCAAAAATTGTGTTAAGCTAGTGCTGGTAATAGGGGAGACAACACAGACACACAAAGACTAATAACTATTCAAGATGTTCACCAAATTGTTAGTGATCATCCTTTGTTAAGTGAAAATGTGTGATTTTATAATCTGAAAATTCCATGTATAAAACTGAGCATCAAGCAGGCCTATGAAGAAAGATATTCTCTGTATTGATGATACAGGACCAAATGGATATCCAAATGCAAAAACATGAACCCAGACAATGTAAACCCAGACTTGATGTCAAGTGGCAAGCATTAAACCTCTACAAGTCAATGGAGAAAAAATCTAGTTGATCACAGGTCTAATGATGACTTTGAGAAACAATTGCAAAGATTCAGTCCATGAAAGCAAAAACTGAAAAGTTGGACTCCCGGTAGAAAAAAAATGTTTTTATTCTATGATAGCCATAACACACTGTGGAGTGACAGATAATATTTGCATAACATATATCCAATACAATGCTTGTATTCAAAAATCACAATGATCAAAATTCAGCAATAGGAATATGACCTCTTTAGAACCTGCTCAGACACCTGGCCGGGAGACACACAGGTGACAAAGGAGCATTAGAGATGCTCACGAGCAGAGGTCCTCAGAGAAGTGAAATTATAGCAGGATGAGAATTGCACACCGATTAGAATGGGTACATTGAAAGTGCTGAAGACGCCAAGGGCCAGTGCGGATGTGGGGCACGGGAACTCCCATCCCCTGACTCTCATTCCCTACTGGGAAGGCATCAGGAAAGATCAGCTGGCAGTTTTATACCAAACTAAACACAGACTTTCAGGAATCACAAACCTAAACCTTTCCCCAGATGCATTGTGTAGTACTGTAATGGATACATGGCAAGTTAACGAAATCTGTGCAAGTGTACATATAATGTGGAGTGTGAACCATAAGGTAAACAACGGACTGGTTGATACTATGATTTATTTATCCATAGCACCAAGCCAATATGTCTGGAGTATGAGAGGATATGAGAATGTATTTTCTCTTTTTGGAAGGCAAACGTCATAAAGTGAAGTCTTTGGAGCACAGGAACACTCCAGATGTGATGGTGAGGACTTAGTTACTTTTCTATTGCTGTGATAAAACACCTTGATTACAGTCACCTCTAGAAGTAAGTGTTTAATTGAGCTTTGGGTTCCAGATGGTTATAGTCCACAAAGGCAGAATGGGGGCAAGGCAGCAGAAACATCTGAGAGCTCACATCTTGAACTGCAAGCAGGGGGCACAGAATACACTGGGAAAGGCAGGGGTCTTTTAAGATCTCAAAGCCTGTCCCCAGTATCCTATTTCCTCTAGCAAGGCCATACCTCCTAATTCTCCCTAAACAGTCACCAGCTAGGGCCCAAGTATTCAAATGCCCAACAATTATCTGGGACACCCCATCCAAACCACCACAGGTGAGTATAGCCAAACATCCCTTGATGATTTAAAGCAAGAAAACGTCATTTGCTCTTGGATTTTTATTTTTGAAGGATCTTTGTGGCTGCTGTGAACTGTGGACTGTAGTGGAGGTAGGGATCTGAAAGACAGGCTATGAAATTCTTGCATAGGAATGGTTGGTTGGGTCTCAGGGGCTGATGCTGCTGCACAGAAAGAGGCAGAGTTGGGATATAGAAAGAGGAACCATGATAGTTGAGATCACGCTGTATCATATTGTGCCAAATCTGACTGCACTCTACAAGCAGGTTTTTACTTCATTCTGAGTAAGGAAAGATTGCATACCAAGGTGGACCTACAAGCACCGCCACTTGGCTAGGACCACTTGTGTGACATAGACTAACAAATGACTTCTGGGAGTAGAAAGGGTCCTGCCCTACACATTATCAGAGTGAATTAGGACAATAGGGGCACATGCGTAGATTAAAATTGAATCAGGGAAACTAGACTCAAGAACTTATCAGACACAGTGCACCAAGAACAAGTGTAATTCACTCATCTGGACCCATAAAATGGTGACACTCAACACTATATTAGCAAAGCCCGTGAGATGGCTAACCTTGGTTGTCAACTTGATTATCTATGGAGTCAACTAAAACTCAAGAAACTGGATACAGCAGTGGGGGATTTTTCTTGATATCATGATCATTTCAGGTCAGAAGACCTCCCCTAAATCTGGGCCACATCTTCTAGTGGCAGCCCACATGAAAGGACATGGATGAAAGATGCCTTTGATTTTTGCCTGTTTGTCCTCACTCTTGCTGACAAGTTCATCTAATCTGCTCTGGCATTACCTCACTGGTGTTAGAACCTCGTTCTTTAGGATTCCAAAGTAGACTGAAGACCAACTGAGATGCCCAGCCTTATGAACTGAACAACTACCAGATGCTTAGCCTTTTCATCAGGAGACAGCCATGGTTGGACAACCTGTAGCCACTCTAATAAATCCCCTTTAAATACATGTACATTTAAAAATATACCAATTTGTTACTTCAGTTCTGTTCCTCTAGAGAACCTGACTAATACAGCCTCACTCCATCTTGTCCTTTGATACCTGCTGTGTGCATGAAGGACTGACAAGCAGAAAACTCCTAACTGTCCTTGAGATGTCCCCCATCCCGGGCCCCTGCTCTGGACATGCTCTGCTTAACTGCTTGCTATCTGCCCCTCCATCTGCTGACCCGTTTGAACTTGGACTTGTCATTCTTGCTCCAGACCAGGTTCTGGATTCTGCCCTTCTGTTTCTACGCCCAACTAAGAGTTTTCCCTCAACTTTGACTCTCTATGGTCCAGTCTCCACAGCTATAGCTTCATCCTTACAGATTGGCATGGACTAATTATTTTATTAGTGCAGACTCTATTGCATTTCAGGAACTCTGTTGTAGCCTTTTTAACTTGTATTCATTCTGTAAACCAGATGATTGTTAGGAGGCAGACAGACAGACAGATAGATAGACAGATAAATAGATTTACCAATGTGCTGTGTAATAGGAGACTTAATATTAGTCATTAAATTTTCAATAAAAGAACCTGCATTTGCCTCAGCCGGATTACAAGGTAGGCAGGCTTACCTGACTAATTGCTGTCTTTGAAAGTATGATACCTTGTGAAATTATTGTTGTTCAATAACCTCTGACCTAGTGGAAAAACATAAGCATGTTTGTTTATGTTTCTGGCATAGAGCACTCAGGACAATGGCCGTTCTTGTTTGCCTTCTGGACAAACAACCATCTGCTGTCTGAGGGGCTTCCTGCAGTTACTTCTTGTTCAGACCATCTGGGGAGCCAGTGCCCTGATCTCACTCTCTCCCTTGTCACTTTATCTTCTGCTGGCCTCCCATTGACTGAGTTCAACCTAAGCCAGAATCCAAGAGAGCCCACTGGTGTGGCCCATCCAGGCTGCCTCGTATTCCCTAGGAGATAGGAAGCAGGAGAGAAAAAAAGATGGGGAGTGAATGGAAGGGGAAATTCATATATAGATAAAGACACATCTTAAAATCATTTATTGAATTTGGAGCATTGATGTTATCTACCATAGCATTTCCTAAAACACAGAGGTTTAAATGGAGTTGAGATTATCACGTGGGCTTTCTGCTGTATTGTTGAAGGAACCACTGAGCTAATGACAGTGGGAATTTTTTAATACCATGTAAATTACATCAAAAGTTGTTCTTTGCAGGCTAATGATCCGCTGCTCAACTTCGGAAGGTTCTTAAGGTTTCAGCCAAGTTTTGTCAGAGGTTTAAACCATTGTTCAGAGTAGAGGACAAGGGTAGGGCTTAATGTTCTACAGATGTCTGGGGTGGTGACTCAGGCTGCTGGCGGCAATCCAAGGCAGGAAACCTGCTGTTGCAATTCCTATTCGCTGTCTGCCTGCCGGAAAGGAAAGGCTGAGCTGTAATTGCAGAGTTTTTAGTGATGTAAATGCGGCCACGCCTGGAGCAAAGCCTCACAGATGCACACCATTACTGCTAGCTGCATTGCTCAGAGGCAACTCATTTGCAATCAGTTTCAAAGCTCCATAGATGGGAAAGGGGTCTTTCATATTGTGGAGCTCAGTTTAAAACCTTCCTGTCTGACATTTTGATGAAAGGTAATAAACCTCTTTTGTTCACAGAATGTGCCTCTGATAACATGCCTGGTACTTTAAAAGAGAAGGAAAAGTGTGTGTGTGTGTGTGTGTGTGTGTGTGTGTGTGTGTGTGTGTGTGTAACAAAGTATCTGCAGTCCTTTGACAGGGAATACCCCCTTTTGCATTTGACCCAATTGTCCACCACACTTCCTCTCTCCTTACTTACCTAGTGATGAGTGAGATGGGCACTTAAGTTATCCAATGAGAAATGGACTTGGGTTTCAGCCCTGCTTTATTTATTTATTTATTTATTTATTTATTTATTTATTATTTATTTAATTTATTTGAAGAAATTTCTGGTCTATTCAAGCTAGAGATAGCCAGAGATATTTGGCTATGGGCCTGCAACAACATTCCAACCTCTCCACAATCCTAATTCATCAATCAGTTTTTGTAGAATATTCAATATAGGTGCAGCTTCCTTCCAGAACTTCTCCAGCACACAGAAGGAGGGGAGGAGGGAAGAACAGTGACTTCCAGGAGTGGCATGGTTTAGTAGGGATGACCTTACACAGAAGAGTCTGGGGAGTCATTTTAATTCCTTTTCCTGAATCCCTTGATCCTCTGCCAGGCTGCATTGACTACATCCCACTCAGGCCAGGACCTAAGGTCCACTTGTATGGTCCATCCTGATGGACCTAAGGTGGCCTAAGAAAAAAGACACAAACTGAATTTAGAAGGACAAATTCACATATACCTAAAGGTGCAGATCCTCAGACAGTTGTCTTTGTCTGCCAGCACAGTCCTGAAAGTGTTCTCTTCCAGCTCTTCCCATACATCCATCTTATTTTTATCATATGAACTACCTTCGATCACCTCACAGCTTAACAGCTTTCACATTTGAAAATACCTGCCTGGAGCTAGAGAAATACCCAGATGTGAAGAGCACTCACAGCTCCTGCAGAGGGCCTGGGGTGGTTCCCAGTACCCACTGTCTGTTCACAACCTTCTGTAACTCCAATTCCAGGGGTCCAATGTCTTCTTCTTAGAACATCAGGCACACTGGGTACTCATACATGAGAGCAAAACATTTATACACATAAAATAAATAAATCTAAAATTAAAAACACAATACTTGTCTTTAATTTTTATATCAATAACTTGCTACTGGAACTTTCCCCAGTTCACAGACACAGTCACATATTATTATGATACCTCCACTCTTCTATAAAATTTTATTTTATTTATTAGTATATGCATGTGAGTGTGCCCAGGCAAAAGTGTGCCACATGTGAGAGTTTTATTTTGTTTTCTATCAAAGACAACTTGCCTATCAAGGGCCAATGTTTCATAAATCTCTCCCACCTTTAATCTCCCAGCTTGTACAACTTTTATGAAATCTTTTAATTTTGTCCCCTAGTAACCTTTTCTTTATCCGAGGGCCCCCCTGCCTTCCCAGAACTTGATGGGCTGGGATGCCAACCCTTCTTCCTTCCTTCATTTCCTTTGTACTCATTCTTTTCAAACTGGCCAGTTCTGGGAAGCCTGAGGTTGCACTCCAGCCAGTGGGGGAAAGACCCACTCACCTCCTGACATCACCTCCTGTGTCAGGATGAAAACTTCAGCCACACATTTCTCTGCAAAATGATGCTGTTTGCTGAGCTGCTTTCAGTCTTTCCTTTCGTGATACCTGGATTATTATGTGCTTGTTTGTAACACACAGGGCACCTGTGGGAGTCAGAAAACACCTTTGGGAAGTTGGTTCTCTCTTTCCACCTTGGATCCAGGAGTTGGACTGAGGGGGTCAGGCCTTTACAGTAAGCACTTTACCTCTGAGCTGTCTGGCAGATCCATTTCGTGCTTTAGTATAGAGATTTTACCCACGGCATAACTAGTTATGGCTTTACTTTCTAGAGATGATTTAGATGACTGTAAGTCCGTATAATTGAGAGGTCATGAGTGGAAGGATGATAGAACACATTCTATGTTCTGATGCTTCTCATATTACCAAGTCTGTCATTCTAGCTAAGCATCCAGATGGGACTAATCTGAAAAGCCCTGAGAAATGCCATCCTTCTACAGGGTACTTTCTGAGCAAAGACTGTGCTGTGAGACTGTGAGAGGCTTTCTAGCGATATGAATGGAAGGACATTCATTTTTATTTCATGAATGATTCTGTAGAAGAAACAGAGTAGACAGCCATGTTCGATTCTACTATGTAGACCTTAGTTGTTCACACTGTAGAATAACAGTGCTTATCTCCCAAAACTGAGAAATATTTATTATTTTCTGTATTTGTTGATAGATATAGTTGCACTCTGTAGACAAATTTCTAAATGGTCTTATTAAATAAAAAACACAGAACCAAATACAGGGGTGAAAGCCTTAGAGATCAGGGAAATAGGAAAAGTCACCAGCCAACTTTACCTCACCAACTCCAAATGCGAGCTACTTCCAGTCTACCCATGCCTTTATATGCCTTGCTTTTCTGCCCTCCCATTGGCTCTTAGCCCAGCTACCTCATTTTCTTGTCACAATCTGTCTGTACAGACCTCCAGGTCTCTATGGTTGGTACTGGGATTAAAGGCATGTGTCACCACCACACTTGGCTCTGTTCCCTAGTATGGCCTTGAATACACAGAGCCCCTGCCCGCTCAGTGATCAGATTAAGGGCGTGTGCTGCCTGACTTAGTTTACTTAAAATGGCTGGCCTTTTCCCCCTGATCTCCAGGCAAGCTCTATTTATCAAAGCACAAATAAAATATCACCACATTTCAGCACAAATAAAATATCACCTCAGCACCCTGTTGCCCAGGTTGATGTCAAACTCTTGGCTCAAGTGACCCTCTTATTTCAGTTCGTCCATAGCTGGGAAGATAGAGATAGGCCACTGTGCCTCACTCTGTGTTGGTTATTACATGGCGTTTAAGTGGATAGAAACAATCTACTTCCTTAAAAAAGTAACTGATGGTTACTCTTACTCCATGTTGCAGATAACAGCTAAGTGTAGTGCTCTGGCCAGGCCTTTGTTAGGGTTTCTATTGCTATGAAAAGACACTATGACCTCAGTAACTCTTATAAAGAAAAACATTTAGTTGGGGCTGGCTTACAGTTTTAGAGGTGTAGTCCATTATTATCCTATTAGGAACATGGCTGCACTCAGGCAGACATGGTGCTGGAGAAGGAGCTGAGAGTTCTACATCTTGATCCTCAGGCAGCAGAAGGAGCCCTGTGCTGCACTAGGTATAGCCTGAACACAGGAGACCTCAAAGCCTGCCTCCACAGTGATGCACTTCCTCTAACAGAGCCACACCTACTCCACAAGGCCACATCTCCTAATGATGCTACTCTTTATGGACCAAGAGCTCAAACACATGAGTCTATGGAGACCATACCTATTTCAATTACCATATACCACTCCCTGGTCCCTATAGGCTTGTAGCCATATCATAATGCAAAATGTATCTATTCCAACTTCAAAAGTCCCCATAGTCTATCATCGTCTCAACAATGTTTAAAAGCCCAAAGTTCAAAGTCTCTTCTGAGACTCATGTAATCTCTTAACTGTAATCCCCTATAAAGTCAAAATTAAAAAAAAAAACAGATAACATATTTCTAACATATAATGGCACAGACTATACATTACTGTTCCAAAATGGAGGAAAGGGGGGGAGAGTGAGGAAATATTGGACCAAAACAAGACTGAAAACCAACTGGACAAACTCCAAACTCTGCATCTTCATGTATTTTGTTAAAATGCTCTTCATATCTCCAACTCCTTTCAGCTTTGTTGACTGCAACACACCTTTTTCTCTTGGGCTAGTTCCACTTCCTGTTAGCATCTCTCCTTGGCAGGTATATCCCACAACTGGCATCTCTAACATCTTGGGTCTCCAAGGCAATCTAGGCTTCAACTTCACAGCTTCATGCAATGGCCTCTCTAGGCCTCCATGCAGGGACACCTCTAACACCTGCCTGGCTTCAGTGGCTTTGTTTAGTCATGGAGAGAGATTCCATAATCCCTTTCTTTTATCCTTGATATTAAAGCCAGAACCACATGGCTGAAGCTGCCAAGTTCTGTTGCTTGATGAGACTGGAACATGGCCCCCTCGTTCAATTGCATCTTCAACAACTTTCTGTTTCTGATGGTTTCCTTCACTGCCTGAGCTTGGCTGTCCTGAAACTTAATCTGTAGATCAGGATAGCCTCACACTCAGAGACCTACCAACCACTGCCTTCTGAGTACTGGGATTAAAGGTGCACATTGCCATGTCTGGACCCAAGCTGTTCTTTAATTCCTTTCCACAAGTTGGAAGCAATAACTACACAACAGTGTCTATAGTAGGTTGTTTTGAGATTTTTGCCAAAACAATTCATCCAAAACTCTTCACTTTAACCTCAGGCAGACTTTTCAGACAAGAGCAAAAAGCAGCCACTTTCTTCACCAAAATATTACAAGAGGTTGAAGACCATTGTGCTCTGGCCTCTGTTCTAGTATTTCCTTTGTGAATTTTGGTCAGAGCAGGTGCTGGACCATTAAAGACAGTGTCTGAATGCCTGTTGTTCCTTGCCTGGATTTCACATCCAAGCTTTTCTTTTTGTAAGTGCATGGTTGCCTGCTCCGTACCCATCTTTGATCTGTTATTTGCTTGATACTTGGAGCTTTGGTCTCATTTTAAACTTTTCCTGCTTTTGACAATAGGTGGCGACAACACAGCCGTGTCCTCTGTGCCTAAGTGGCCTTAACTGCAACATGACTTATGTTTCATTTTTAACTTTTGCTTTCATTTTCATTTCTTTTCCTTTTTCTTGGCCTCATAAAATCCATAAGACAAAATGTTAAGATGCTACATCAAGTTAGTTTCAGACAGAGTCTCACTATTTATACTGGCTGTCCTGGAACTCACTAAGCTGGCCTCCAAATCACAGGGGTTTGCCTGCCTCTACCTCCAGGGTGCCACAGTAAAAGGTGTATGCCATCCTGCCCACCCTTGAGTCAACATATCCCAATACACTTAAGCTAGCCACAGCTTAAATGTGAGGCATTCTTCAAATGCTGGTGTCCCATTTTTAAAACACAGGTGTCTGTGGTCTTTATACCAAGCCAATAAGAAGAGTAAACTCACTCTGACTTCAGTGTTTCACCCATGGTATCTTAGACAGTAAATAACAGGATGAAAATATTCACATTTGGAATTATACGCATCACTTCTAAATGTGGAGGGGAAAGGAAGCCTGTAGGTTAATCCTCTTGGCACACTCCGCAGGGGTTCACATCTGTGGAAAGGGGGCTTTTCCCTCACTTACACAGCATGTGTCCCCTGAGATGCATTTTCCTCATGCAGTGTGTGTCCACAGAGATGCTGGCGGGACTGGAGCTCAGAATGCCACACCACTGCACACACTGTGCAGGGCTCCAGGAGAGAGTCAAAAGGCCTGTGTTTTACCTATCTGCTTTTCTTGGCACACGGAGACTTCTGAGATGTCATGAAGGAGAAAGAAATTCAGGTTGCTAAAGCACACTATGTGTGTGTTGAGTCGTGCTAGGGCGTTAGCATGTGCCTGTGCGTGTGCCTATGTGTGTGTGTGCTGGGGTGTGAAGAATGGTGTTTTAACACTACACAAGGTGTTCAGAAGGGACTGCCCAGTGAATAAACTGCCTGTGAGGCTAGCCCAGAAAAATGTGTGCCTGAAGCAGGGTAGCCACTGGGGAATGGAGCATGCTAAGTGAAAAAGGACGTTTACACTCAAGAAATGAACACACAACAGGAAGTGTGCAAGCATGACCCTGAAAGATGTGCCAACTGCCTGTAGCCTCCTGATTAATCAGTTAGCCTGCAAAACATGGAGCCAGACAACATTTAGTGACCCCGTGACCTCTGATCAGGGTACTTTCCTGCATGATCATGTCAGGCCTCTCCCTTTTTTTTAACAGGGAGGAATTCGACCACCTTGCATTTAATTCATAACCCTGTTCTCCCCACTCTGTGCCCCACTCAAAAGTTGTGCTTCCTTCCTGCCTGTTTTTTTCTTTCTCCACTTAATTCTGTTTGTTTCTTCAATTATTCTAAAGTGAACAACTGTCCCTGATGTTTTGCTGTCTTATGAGAAGACAGAAAAAAAATCCAGGATTCTATGAGCTGTGCCTATGGACTTTAGTGTGTTTAGGCCCCTGTTCATCTGTTTGTTGTGGGTCTTACTCTTTTCATCTGCTTTCTTTATCTGAATCCAGAGTACAGGACGCTTAATGCTCATGTGCCTAATGGGTTTGACAGTTTGAGTTCAAGTTGCAATATTGCATATGTCCAGTAGAGGGCAGGAGCACATTTCAAATCAAGTGTAGGATGTTCAAAGGGGGAGTCTCTTAGCTTGATTAGTTTTCCTGTTTCCTGGGATTTGAGAGTATCTTTACTCCTTTATGAAAAATTTGACGAGATTTCTATTTAAGTTGAAATTTTAAGTTGAAACAGTAGCTCTTTTTAACTATTTCTGGCAATAAGAATCAAATTTAGGGATAACAGGCAATACACTTAGGAATAAGAGGACAGATTCCTAAAGGCAAGTGTGGACTTTAAAGAATCCTTGAGCTCATGGTTTTCTGAGTGGTAGATGTTGGACGGTGATCAGAGAGTATCTAATACACATGGACTCACCTATCCAATATTATTTGCCAAGAATCTGCTTTTAGCAATAAAATTCTAGGGCAGAGACAGAGAAATAGCAAGGCAGATCCACCCCGAGTGTCATGATTGTGTTCTAAGTGGAAGAAAGGTAAAACGGGAGGTCAGATTGATGCATGTTGACCTGTTCAGATAGAACACCCGTTAGGGTGCTGGGGCCACACGGTGTGCTTTTAACAGACTCTGTGCTGCAGGGATTTATGAGTTCTCTGGAGGTGAGGACTCTGCAGGAGGTTATAAGTGAGAGGAAGCAAGTCCAAAGGTCCTGGAGTAGAAGGAGGAAGGATACTAACGAGCCTGCCATGTGGAGAGCACTGAGGGCAGAGACTATGGTATGTGGTCAAAGATGAAGAGAAGCCGACCCCAGGGCTTTGAAGGCTTTGGCAGGGAGCCATCACTTCCTTCAGGGAATTCATTGCTAGGCAACTGGGAGCTCACGGGACAAATGGGAACTGTGGACAGCCAGACCCAAAACTGCTTTAGGCACCCAGGTTTGCAGGCATTCTGGAGAATCTCTTCTCTTTTTACTTTTAATTTTAGTTATAATTGACAAATTATAGTCACATGCATTGGGGTGGGCAATCTCTTCAAGGAAGTATAGTCTAGATGGACTCCAGTACAGGTTCTCTGCTTGTCTCTGCAGACCATTCTCTTGTGAGCACTCAGAGTTCTTTGGCATCTGTCGATTGCAGGCAGTGTTTTGGGTACCCGCAAGCAGTGAGGAACATTGTCTATTAAACTATAGCGCCCCCCCCCATTCTCTAATTTTTGTTGTTGTTGTTGCTGCCCAAACATTTATTAAGCACGTAAGCCACAGAATATTCTTTGTGTTTAGGAAATGCTAATCTGGCTAGATAAGCATAAAGAGAATGGTCTGCTGGTCATGGTGGTGCACGCCTTTAATCCCAGCACTCCAGAGGCAGAGGCAGGCAGATCTCTGTGAATTTGAGTTTCCAGGACAACCAGGGCTGCATAGAGACATCTTGTCTCAAAAAACCAAAACTAATACAAAAATAAAAATGGGGTGGGGTTGGGAGCCGCATCCTGACACTTCAAAGGAGTAAAAGATGCTAGCAACCTTAGGAATTGAGATGTCTACCCAGAAAGGAAATGGTGCAGCTCAGTGCCTTCCTCGAAGTGACTGAGGCCTAGTGAGACCCCCTACAATCAAGATACCCTCAACCACCTCCTAAGCTGGAACTCCTGATTTTGCTCCTGCAGCAACTATGTGTTAAACAGCACATTCCAGGCCTGTCCAACATTTGTGATGAATTACAAAGCCTTTGTCCACACAGACTGGAGTGGAAATTTGGAGATGGGCCTGTGGCTAGATAACAATATGGCCATTGGATGATGCAGATCTCAGCAGGTACGTTCTACATGACTCACTGACGAAGCCAACCCTGCTCACCCAACCCCCACCCTCTAAAGTTGCATTTACACATTCTGAGCTGTTAACACAGTCAGCTATGTGAATGAGGCAATCTACCTGATGCAGGGATGATGATGGGGTGGGATTTAGTGCTTAGTAGTCTCTCAGCATTAAGATATCTCTATTAGTCTATCTCTTGCTGTGAAAAAAAAATCTCCACAGAACATCTCTGGAGCAGAAAATGTTTATGCTGGTTCACAGCTTTAGAAGTTTGAATCTATAGTGGTAGAAAGGGCTTAGAGGGGCTGAGCAGCTCACCTCTGGAGGCCAGGAAACAGGAAGAATGCCTCCAGCTACAGGCTTCCACCTTCTGGTCTCTCTTCCTGTGGGATGGTTCCACCAGAGTTCAGTGTAGACATTTCTGCAGTTCCCTCTATAAAGGTCCTCACAGAATCACCCAAGGGCTCTTTCCTACTCTCCAGGCACCTCCAAGTCCGACCAGCTGAACAGTCAAGATTAGCCATGACAACATCTAATTGTTGTGTGACTTGAACACACTGCCCTCAGAGCCTCTGCCGTTATCTACTGATTATGCTTTGTGGTGCTTCCAGAAAGGCCAACTGGGGCTTTAGGTGGGAAACATTTGGCTTCCTTATGGGGCTATACCATATGCAAAGTAAGAATAGATTCTAAAGTTGGGTATCCTAGATCCAAGCTTACATCTGATTATTAATTGAATGTGGAAATACATTTATTTTGATACAAACCTGTAAGCAGCTTTAGAAATGGGGAAAAACAGTATTTGTAGTCGAGTCAGAGAAAGAAATCAGCAAGGCTAGCAGCAGGAGCAAAGCAAACACTGACATCACAAGGTAGACAGTCAGCAAGAGGCTTCTGGATCAGAGTTCTTGAGTTCTAGGCATGCGTCATGCCACAGCTCTGCAGATCTGGGGAGATACCCAGCTTAGCACTGGACTCGATCTCTAAAAACTGGGAGTAGTGACAGTGCCTGTGTGCCTGTGGAGTTGTGACATTAAAATGAGGTCATGTGAAAACAACGTTTAGAACTGAGCTTTTCCTATGAAAATAGTGCATGCTCTATAATTAGTAACCATCAATATTGCACACTTGGGACCTGCTGAGACTAAACATCAGGGCCCTGCTTTCTCAGGCCTCTGCAGCTACAGTTGGCTTCCCAGAGCCTGTCTTAGTTCTGTCCCTCTTTTCAGGAGCTGCTGAGTAGAGTTCTACCCTGCTTGGGGTGCATGGCCACTTCACAGGAATCCCTGTGTGTCCCTGGCCTGGTCGTTCTTGTTTGCTTCTGGTGAGAGTGCTGGGCACCCGGATACTGCCTCCTGTGGTCCTGCTTTCTTTCTACCAGCTGTGGGTCTCAAGGTGCCTTTGTGTCTGGGGCATCAGCTTCCTAGATAATCACAGCTCTGGACAGCTAGTTCATTCATTTCCCATTGAACAGATTCCCATCTCAAAACCCATCAAGTCACTGGAGTCTTGCTCTCTACCTGAGGCCTTCTCGTTCCTAGAGCAAAGTCTTGTGTCAGGGAAGGTAGGGGAGCCACTTAAGAGCCAAAATTGAGGTGATTTAAGTCTCGAGTGGTTACACAAATCACGTGAGTACTCTAAAACACCAGGCTCTTGGGCCTGACCTTTGAGTTTCAGATCCTCAGCATCAGCCTGGGAGTCTGCATGGTAAACTCCAAGTGGGGGGATGACAGTCATTAATACTTTTGTGAGTTTCACATAAGACTCAGGTGTTGGCAGCCTGATGTGTCCATTCATCTTGTCACTGTTTACCTCAGGGGAGGAGATATGTTTAACATCAAACTTATAAGATTTACTACAAGGTAGGGGCCACCACTTCAGACAGGGCAAGCAGAACTAAGGGTGAGTATTTCACATGCTAGGATCATAAAAGGTCTGCCTGTGTGGTGACATACACTTGTAATCTCAGCACTGGGGAGGTAGAGATGGGGGATCCCTGGGGCTGTGGGCCAGTCAGCCTAGCCTAATCAGTAAATCCTAGGTCCCTGTCTAAAATAAATAAGTAAATAAAAGATAAAAGATAAATAAATAAATAAGTCCTGAAAGAACAACACTCAAATTCATCCTCTGACTTACACACACACACACACACACACACACACACACACACACACACACACACACAAATCAACCGTTTTCTTCCTCCTTGCCAGCCAACTGCTCCACTGTCATAAGATGTCAAGCAAGAGCTGGGCTGTGAGCACACCATGCCGGAGGCTGTGTGTAAAGTCACAGTGCTCTGTTAGAAAAGGAAAGCAGACTGCTGCTGTGTCATACTTCCTGAAACTTCAGGGTGACAGCTGATAGCTCTCCCACAGAGATGCCCTTTTCTCTTTGAAGTCTTTGCCCCTCGCCAGCCTTTCCTGGCCGTGATGCAGTCACTCTGAACAGCATCCTGTCTGTGGCCATAGCCTTTGAAGGCATCCTGCTGAGGAGTCAGTGCAGACCACACTCTTTCATGTTCTGACTTCTGGGTCACGGCATCTTACACCCAGACCCGGCCTTGGGTTCCGCTTCTGCTCTGTCTTACCTTTGTGATTTTCGTCAACTTTCTGAACCTCAACCCCTGTCTTTGTCTCTTGGAAGTCAGGACATTCATTAGTGCCTTAGTTGTATGTAACAGATACTTCAGTCAATTGAAGGAGTATATGACAAGCCCTTGCCAGGCTCTGAGTGTACAGACTCAACAGCACTGTGAAGATGTAAGCTGGGTCAGACAAACAGCTCTAATGATGTAGCATGGCAAGAAGTAGCCACAGTCTGTAATCATTCAAATATATTCCACAGCCCACACACAAATGCATGTAGTCTCTCCAGCTGAATAGACAGTAGGTACTTCTTGATTAATATTTACAAAATAAAATTCTCTAGCATCCCCCCAAACTCCACCAATTTCTTTTTTATGAATGCACTTCTTATTCCCAATTACTATCACCTAAAACCTCACCAGCCTCATTGCTGTCTCCTCACATCCACATCCAGTTCCTCAGCAAAGTCTTTCCCTTGTTACTTCATCCCACATTCCAACTCTGTGGACTTTTCGCTTCCATGCGGCAGAGATGCCTTCCTGAGCCTTTGCAGCAATCCCTTTCTCCCAGTTTCAGTGCTTACCCTTGTCACAGTACTCTTCTACATGTGGCAACCAGAAAAATAAATTTTAAAAAACAGAACTGAGTCGGGCGGTGGTGGCGCACGCCTTTAATCCCAGCACTCGGGAGGCAGAGCTAGGCAGATCTCTGTGAGTTCGAGGCCAGCCTGGGCTACCAAGTGAGCTCCAGGAGAGGCGCAAAGCTACACAGAGAAACCCTGTCTCAAAAAACAAAAACAAAAACAAACAAAAAAAAACCAGAATTGAAACATACCTATTCTCCTTGAATCCACTAATGAATCACACTGAAAATAAAACCTAACAGTCTTGATCTTGGCCTACAACAATTTCAGGACCCTGGATAGGTCTCCAAATTTACTGAGCAGCACTCTACCTGAGGCGTGTTCATTAACCTACTTGATTTCTTCAACAAAGCTTATCCATTTCTCAGGACACTGGTGCTTCCTGTCTCTCTTTGACCTAGAACACTGTTCACGTGATGTTCACATGTCTGGGATCAGCCTTCCAAGAGGCATTTCCACCTACCTTAAGCCATGTAGAACCTCTTCCTTTCTGTCTACAAGGCTTACTGATACCCAGGGCCACACACGACATGTCTGTGTTTGTCTGTGGAATATAAACCCACAAGGCACAGAGTAGATTGCTGCTACATGACAAACAGCCAGTAAAGACTGGAATAAATCAGCGAATGGCTTGGAGGGCCATGTCTAGATTATACATCACCAATTTTCTATTCCATCTCAGAGATTTTCCTGTCCCTGTGTGTTATCTGATACCCATCCCTTGACCAGGGGAAAATGAGGGTACACTCTAAAACTGTGGGAAATGAGGCATTTGGATTTTGTGAAGAAAGGTTGAGTGACCTCACCAGGAGAATGAAGAAAGGGCGCCAGTCACCACAGCAAGCGTTGTTTGCACTTGACTGCCAGAGAAGATTTACATTGCTGTGGGGCTCCTGCCATGGGGGACATAAAGAATGGAGCTAATGTAAAAGGCTGCAGGAAGCCTGCCATGTAGACTATACAAAATGGAACAATGGGCTTGGGGGGTGTAACTTCCTTGAAAGGGCAGCTATATCTTCCTCTATACACATACACACTGGAAGAAATAAAGACGTATCGTTTTGAGAAACAAGCAATTGGTAACCTTATAGGACAACTCAATTAAAATGGGTATTATTAGACTATTTCTAATGATTGCTTTAGAGATGTTTAAATATTATTAGTGCTTGCCACATGCAACTCTTTAAAGGCAGTAAAGAAGAGGTACCTGCTCTCCTATCTCCTTATACTTTGACAGTGGTACCTCCTCATCTAGACAGAAGGAAGCCCTAAGGATCAGTTCCCCCATCTTCCTCATGTCAACACAAGCAGAGATGGTTCAGGAAGTGAAGCTACAGTGAAGCCACATCCCTGTGTGAGTGTATAAAAAAACACTCTCTAATGTGACAGATACATTAAGGGGGTAAGAAGAAAACCTTTGATTGGCAGCTTTTTGCAATGCAGTGTCCCTGAGCCTATCATGACCCAAGCAAGATGTTAATGTTCTTTGACTGATATTGGCCCGGCAAGCATGAACTGGATATCACCATTCTTGATAACAGGTTTCCCTCTGTGGAGAGTACAGTTGTTTCTTCATTCTAGCTTTATGTGTGGGTTCATTACAAAAAAAAAAAAAAAAGGAACCTACCATATTGCTAAACCTGACACCTACATGTTGCCAAACTTCTGGGAGAAATATAATGAACCAATAGACTTACATTTATGTTAAGAACCGTGAATTCTGGTGTCAGCTGCGCTGAGTAACCAAACAACATCTACTCTAGAATCACAACTGTGACGTGCTACAGTGATGAAGTGCTGGTGCCGAGCAAGAATTCTATCTAGCCTTGTTAAGAGAAGTAAGGAATCAAGGAGGGCCTCCAGGAGCAGTTGACGTGTATGCAGGGACCCAGTGAGTGGAGATTCCTCAGCCTCTAGCCATAGATGCCAATATAATTACTCAATTCTCTAATATCTATTAGTCCTAGTTCTGGATTCTAAAATTACTCTACACACCGTAAGCCTCCTATTAGAAAAATAATAAGGTACATTTGCAAGGGGAGCAAAGGGCATTATCTGAATGATTTCAAAAGACAGTACCAACAGCAATGGGATCACTAAGTGCTTCCACGAATAGTAAGTATGACATGAGAATTTCTATGATATTCTTATGCAACGGCTTTTAATATCACTTTTGGTTTTTTATACCATTCTGAGTAATGTTCCTTGGTACTTAATTATTGGAAGCCAGAGTCGTTCTTTATAACCGCACTCAATTGTTACATAATCCTTCAGTTTTCAAAGCACAGCTTAGCACAACATCTAGGCTTCTGTAGCAGGTATCAGCCCTTGGTGTTTTGATGTTTGCTCCTAGGGAAGATTTGAGAGTTAACGATTACCTCATCCATTGGGATACACTTCACTGTTATTTCTCCATTGAGTGTGCTAAAGTAGACCAAAGGTGAACAAGTCTAATAACCAGTATTTCTTTCCTTTGAATGAGAAGACTAGGTTGCTGTGAGTGTCCAGGACTGTCTTAAGGGCAATGGCTGATGGGAGGCTGAGCAGCACAACAAACTCAGTTGTCTCTGTCCTTTGACATAGAGACAGTGATTTGTACTCAGGACTTGGCAGGTAGAATATATGAATGTGAGTTGTGGCTTTGAGATGGGTTACTTCAGTGACATGCAAGTTGCTCTGTACCGTGATTCTTATTTTCCTCACTCATAAAACAGAGGATGATTTGTATTTATTGGAGGTATTGCAGGGATCAAGTGAGGTGAAACATGTTGTCATCATGTGACAACAGGCTTAGCTAGGCATTCAAACATGTCTAGATCAGCAGTTCTCAGCCTGTGGGTCATGACTCCTTCAGGGTCACATATCAGATATCGTGTATATCAGGTATTTACATTACTATTCATGACAGTAGCAGAATTACAGTTATGATGTAGCAACAAAATTTTATGGTGGAGGGTCACCACAACATGAGGAACTGTATTAAAGGGTCACAGCATCAGGAAGGTTGAGGACCACTCCTCTAGATACTGAGAATCCAGACATGAATGAAGTCTTTGCCTTTATGCCAAGTCCAGATGAGGAGGTGTCAGTAAACATGCTCTAGAGTTCAGATAATCTTATATCCTTCCACCTAGACTATTTATAGCCTTCTGCACACGTTCATTGACTTCATCAGCTGAGAAAGTTATATATTATAATAAAGAGAAATATTAAGTACAAAGAAAAAAATTATTGCTGGAAACAAATCACATCCCTGAAAGTTCAGGGTTCTTGATTTAGAGAGGTGAGAACATAGCACTGAAGGCAGCCTTTGCCAGAGTTTTCTCACGCTTCTTTCCTCCATTTATTCTGTCAAAGGATATAAATACTAGCCTAGAAATGCAATACAGACCGCTGCTAAGAATATAGAGACACTGTAAAGGTGAGATGGGCAAACTGAGAATGAACCCACAGGCCCTGCATTGGAAGTCCTGCTCTGCTGTGCACAGTATTCAGACAGCACCTCGCTTTGATGATTTTTAACAGGGGGAGCTAGAGGCAGAAGTGAATAGGACTACATACAGGTAGAGCTTAATATCAGTGTGCATTGATAGTACCCAATCCAGAGCCAGTTAGTCAGATAGATGGCTTATGAACACACAGTGAAGAAAGAAAACTATCAGTTTCACAGCCTCAGGAAAACGTAGACTTAAATTAAAAAAAAATTAAGAAGGAAATCTTGATGTAATTAAAGTTTTGTAGAAAAGTCTCTCATGTAATTGTTTTCACTAAAGATAAAAGTAAGTTAGAAGAGGCTAGAGTCAGTGATTCATTAACTGGTTTCTGGGGTAAAATTAAGCCTAGTCTATAGGTGTCTGTCCTTGGTCCAGCACTGCTGACAGTGACTTGTGTTTGTTACTCTTGAAGTGCATCTGAATCAGCTGGGAAGCATTGGAAGCTGAAGCTAGCTGTGTTCGCCATTGAAGATGGTGATTGAGTAGGCGTGAGAGAAGACTTGGACACTCAGTATTAAAGACCTTACCCCCATTATTCTCATAAATAATGTTAGGTTGGGGAAAAATTAATTTGTCTGATGATTGAAACAATGACCTGAAGTGACCTAAATAAGTTGAAATGAGGAACTTGTGTGGTTAATTGTAATTTATTTTTTTAAAATAAAGGTAAGTGGCAAGGATTGCTTTGGAAACTCTGGTAGCAATGTGTACAAGTACACAAAGTGGGGTGGTCATTGCTTAAAACCAGGGTTCACAGGAAACAAATGAGAAGGCTTGCTGACCACAGAGGGCTGGCTACCGACCCAGATCATGTCATCTGAAGCACAGTGTATTGGCCAATCAGCAAGTGCTCATCAGGGTAATTGATTGTTTACTTGGCAGTTTCCAAAAAAAGATTCACAAATTACAGAAAAACAGAAGCCAGAGCTTAGAATAACCTTTGAGAACAAGGGTCCCAAGCTCTTCAAAGAGAGTGCTACAGATCCTGAGGCTCCATGAACATCTTCCTGTCTGTGTATGGGGTTCTGAGGGGAGAGGAAGAGGGAGTCTAGACTCTTATCCTTAAGGGAAGCTGTAGTTCTAGCCACTTTGCTATGATCTGTTTCATATTTAGCTCCATGTACGGGTTTACTTGAGAAATTTAATTTTCAATTCGGTGGATTAAAATTTAACACAGCAAAATAAAGCTAAAGAGTTGGTGACAGGAAGCCAGCCTTACCAGTTGCTGTCAAAAATACCTCCAGGATTTTTTTTTCTCAAAAAGATATTGAAAAGGAAAAGAAACATACACAGCATTAGATTCACTAATTTGAGTAAAACTATTACCCAGGCCAAAGGGGGGACTGTGTGTATTCAAAAATATATATGTATATACTTATATATTAATATATAGGAACATAAATTAAAGAACATAAGGATATAAATGGATGTGCATATTATTATATGTATACAATCAAGGAGACAGAGACATTCTTTTATTGCATTTCAATGCAGCTGAAAAGTAATTGCAACTGTTTGACCCTTGATACTGCTTCCGTGTACTGAGTCAGTTAATAAGGACACATCTCAGATGCTCATTATTTCTTACATATTCGAGGTGAGCAAATTATTAACAGGGCACTTGTGATTCTCTGTCTCCTGTTTCTGTTGTCGAGGCTAGTTTAAGTGATGCTGAGCATTCTCTGTTCAACTCACAAATATTTGCATTTAGTAATTCTATCAATAGAGGATTTAAAAGACGAAGTCATGCCAATCCACTTTATTTTCTGTAAAAAAAAAAAAAAGGCAGGATGTTAATGATTTTTACTTCTGGGATTCATTAGCTGAAATATAATTGCTGATTATATACATTGAATCCAAGATGAATCTCTTTTCGAGTCTTTCTTGACACAGAACTGAAGGATTGTTCACTTCCACTGCAGGTTTCTTTAGACTCCCCAAATGCTTATATTCTCTAGGAGAAGAGATGGGAAAATTAGACATTAGACAAATTTAGATGCTCTGCATTCAATGTAACTGCAGAGCCAGAAATGAATAACTTCACTCTTCAAGTCTGGTGTGACGGGAAACACAGCATCACTATGGAGACAAACCTCTAGGCACATCTGCGAGAGCGTTTCTGGATTAGCCTGACTGAAGTGGGAAGACCTGCCCTAACTGGAGCATCACTTTATGGGCTGAGACTCTAGCCTGAGTGAAAAGGAAGAGAGAGCCAAGCGTGAGCACACGCCATCTCTGCTTCTTACTGAGATGTAGTGTGATGGCTGACTCAACCTCCTGCTCCAAGCTGCCTCCTCCTGCAGGATGGACAGATCCCCAAAATGAAGTGAACTCTCCTCTCCCAGCTGCTTTGTCAGGTATGTTTGCACAGCAGTAACTAATGTAAACTAATCCATGTTGTGTAAACCAAAGCAGAAAGGCCACTCTCGGAACTTTCTCGATCATACTATATGTGAAGAGTGTGAGCCTTTACAGACAAGGGGTGTTATAGGTAACCCATTCACTGAGGAAGGGGTTTCTGAATGTGGCTCATTATTATGAGAAAAATAGAGCAAATCTAAGACAGAATCCCACCTCACTGGGCAGCTGCTCAGGAAGTACATGAGGGAGGCCCTTGTGGAATCCCCGTGAAAGAGTTGCAGTTGTGTGGCAGGCAAGAGGCACAGCACCCACAGTTATTGACAACTTGGCGTCTTAGCCCTGTCAACTGCTCACACCATCACCTTCATTCCTTGCAACACCTCACTATAAAATTAAAACAAAACCTGTCCTGGGCTGGGGAGATGGCTCCAGGGGTAAAATTATTACTGAGCAGACATGAGGGTCTCAGATAAAAGCCAGATGTGCTAATATGTTCCTGTAACATTAGTGCTGGGTGAAGAGACAGGATGTTCCCTGAAGCTCACTGGCCGGCAAGTCTAGTTAAAACAGGGAGCCCCAACTTCAGCAAGGATACTGTCTCAAAAATACTCAGGTATAAAAGAGGAAGACATCACACATCAACCTCTGACCTCTGTGTGTACACACTGGTATATGCACACCTACACACACATACACACCTACACACACACACACACACACACACACACACACACACACACACACACTTCTACATGAAAAATAACTAATGAATAAGAGAGAGAAGTGAGAGAAGGGGAAGTGGAGAGGAACCAAATAAATAGACTTGTCCCAAGGGTCACACAGCAAATACTGAGAATAAAAGTGAAATGAATGACTGCGTGGCAGGCAGTAGACACAGTGCTTTGCACACTAATCATGTCATGAACATGTGCTAGTAGACTAGACACCAGTTTCTCAAGCTGTGGGTTGTGATTCACAACTGAATGTAGAAATTACACAAAAATAGCAACAATAAAATATTTCCGAACTTGTGATATTCAAAACTTAATTCAAAACCAAATACTTCCTGAACCCATGGTGTTTCTAACAGTGCTTCCCATGTGGTGTTGTGTAGCTTCACTGGAGCCATGGTGCTGTACACACAACGTATGTGCTTTGTATGGGACATGACTTCATGCCAAGTAACACAAAAAATACTGCCTGAAACATGCTAGTTCAAACTCTTATAAGTCATGAACTGCAGTGTTTGAATACATGTACAAAATTTTTGTCTCTTATAGAAACATGGTATAATTGCAGAAAATAAATAATTTTAATACTTTCCTATGATGATTTCCCAGTATATAAATACCAAATCGGATTGGATTATACTATGCTAGAATGTTTGGCTTTTAAAATTGCTATTTGTTAGGCTAACTTGAGTTTCATAAAAAAAAAAAAAAGGTTAAAAAGTGTTGACTTGGGAGTCTTTAATAATTTCTGAAATGTCCTGAAGCATACCTTTATATTGTAATGTGCATTGATGCAAAACTGTCTTCTGACCATTGGCAATTATACAATAAAAATATTGATCAACTATGAAAAATGCTTGGAGATGCTTTGTGTCTTGAAGTATTGAGAATTCTTTTAATATTTTATTCTTTATGCAAAGATAAGCATGTTCTTCTCATTAGTATGCAAACTCGCTTTTATCTTCAATGGTAAAATAATCTGTATACAAAAATTATCATGAATATGTTTGTTATTTATTAGTAGTAAAGTTTTTATTTGTAGACCTACTTTCTGTATCTATATATCCAAGATCATTTTAAAATTTATTGGGTGGAAAGGGATTGTGAGTGGAAAATAATCTAAGACTTGGACCAGATGGTGTTGATGGCTGTAGTTTTCAATTGTAGAAACAAGTGTGAGCCAATGTCCTTCACAGCAACTTGTGAACTAGTTACAGTTTTAACCCTAATGTTTTATCTGTAACAAACAGGTCTTGATGAGATAAGTGACTTCCATTTAAGGGGCAAAGTAGGAATTCATATCTACACATTGCCTCTGGTCTCCTCAGCTCCTGAATTGGATTATTCTTCTTCAAAAGGCCCAGACACTCTGACAAATGTCTCCCTTGAGTAGTGGTGATAATGATAGTAGTTAAAAGCTAATGTTGTAGTGATAACCTGGAGTGATTGGGTAGGGTGGGTGGAATAAGACAGAGGTAGAGGCATGGATCAGCTTGGTAGCTGTTACATTGATATAAGTAAAATTGATGTAAGGGGAAAAATGTTTTTGTTTCTATTTTTGTTTTTCCTGCAAGAAATTGTGAAAAAAAAAAAAGATGAGATGAGTAATGAATTTATAGAACCCAGTGCCTGCCATGAATGGACATCAAAGCGAGAACTGGCTTCCATCAAGAGAAGCTGCAAGGCCAAGGGTGTCTGTTTGATTCACTAGCACCTTCCTAGCAGGGGCCCACGAGATCCCTGCAGAGTACGTTAATGAATGGACTGAGGTAATGACAGGTTTCATGCCTGAGTGCCGGGCACTCAGGCAGAGAAATTGCACTGCAAACTTTCAATTGAGGGAAAAAAGAATGTGATTTTTGTACACGCCAATGTGGTCACCAGCTTTCTGTTGCCATGAAAACACCTAAGAAAATCAAATTAAATAAGCAAAGTTTACTTTGGTTCATAGTTCCCAAGTTTTGAGTTTGTAGTGACTTGGTTGCAGCCCTTTCGACCCCAGGCCAGGCTGCAGGACACTAAAGAGAGTCTTTGGAGCAGAGGTAATCCCCAGGCAAGCAGCATTTGGCTTTCTTTGTCTGGCTTTTTTTTTTTTTTTCACTTAGCATAGTGTTTCCATTCTCATCTAGTTGTCACAAATAACAATTTCTTTTTTTCTTTAAGGGCTAAACAATATCTCTCTATTTCTTCACATACATTATCCTTATCCAGTCATCCTTTTATGGACACTTAGCTACTCACATTTATTAAATGTTTGAAGCAGAGTTGGTGCTTGCTGAAGATATTTTAACATCGACTCAAGCACAAAAATTAAGAAAAAGAGGAAGAAAGAAGATACTAGTGTGTGGGCCCTCAAAGAAGTGTTATGGGTCATTGTCTTTAAGATAGTCATATATAGAATTTGGGTGGGGTTTAAAGTTGCTAGTTTTAAAGGGTGGATAAGGAACCTCAGGAGATGGCAGGGTGGTTCCTGGGGGGTGCCTGGTAGGATTGCCATTCTTAAGACCCCAGGATGCAGGAGAGTTAAGATATTGTTACAGAGTTTGAGACCGACAGGAAAAGACCACCAGACTCAATTGAGGTTACAATTAGTCAAATTATTAAAGCTGCTAGCAGAGCCACAGTCTCTAACCCAAATCAGAGACTTGTCACCTAGAGAGCAAAGGAAGGGCTTTTAAAGGCCAAAACCACAAGAGCTGTTCTGTTCTTCCCAGATTAGATGGTCAAGGTGACAGCAACATAGTCCTTGAATGTCTGTATAAGCAAGTTACAAAATCTAAAATCAGCAGTTAGTCATATCACAACAAGTGATGGCCATGGCTGCACATTCCTGGGTGAGGGTAAGGAGTCAGTGTTGCTGGGACTTATCTCACAGTAAGAGACAAGCTTCGGGTTATAAGGTACCAAAATGGATGCCTAGCACAAAATGGAGTTTCTTTAGCCATTATAGTATCTTTACTGCAAAGTCTACAGTTTTATTTGAGATTTTTATGCAGTATTTGGGGAAAGGGATGAGGTTCATTGTTACTTTAACCTTGCATTTGTGAATGAATGGCTGTTGTCATTTTTAATATAAAGAGAAATAAACTAGCCATGCATGTGGTCTCCAATATAAGCTGGACTGTGCCCCTCCCATATTCTTACACCAACAGCTTAACCTTCAGAACCTTAGAATGTCACCGAATTTGCAAGCAAGTTCTTTACAGGGGTGGTTGAGCTAACTCGAAGCCCTTAGAGTGAGGACCCACTTCAGCATGACAGGCATCTTCATAAGGAGAAGGACATCAATATGTCTGCAGGAAGGCAACCGGGCAAAGAGGCAGCAAGCATAACAATTTGTGAGCTGAGGAATGCAAGGAGACTTTAGGAAGAACCAAGCCTCCAGCACCACGTCTTGGATTTTCTGCCTCCAGAATTAATTCATTAGATTGCTGTCCTAAAAGCCACTCAGAACAAGGTATTTTGCTAAGGCAACCCTACTCTGCTGGTGCTGTCTACAAGGTGTATATTGGTAAATGTAGAAATGTAGGCTCAGGTCTTCTTCAGGCTTGCATGACTGGTGTTTTTACCTGCTGGGCCATTTCAATAGCCCCCAAACCTAATCTGAAATTAAAAACCCATGTTCAAGCTTCCTATGATGTAATGTCTTTGTACATTTTTGCTACCTTTTTGTTGACATTATTTAAATGTCAACTCTTGGTGATGTAAAGGCAAAGGGAGATTGTTGCTTCAAAAACCTTCCATGTCACTATTTTCAGCTGGTGTAGTTGACATTGGAGACACGGTCTTATTGTTCTTGAGCTCAAAATCTTCCTGCTTCAGCCTTCTGGGACTGGGATTGCAACTGTGCCACCACAGCTTATACTCATTTTTGTAAAGTGGTTTTAGCTCCATTTCTTGTCTCTTTATCAATATACAAAATTCTGATTTGATGTGAGCCAGGAAAGACTGTCAGAAACTTTCTCTATTTCCTGTGGAACTCAAAGTTTCAGAAAACCAAAACTCCTTCCTGCTCCTTTCTAATCCCAGAACCATTTTGTGAAGAGAATTTTGGATTGACATTTTGAGTTAGCTCACTTGAATCTTAGAACAAAATTGGAAAGCTGTTTGTGTATCTCTGCCCTTGAGGACTACTTGTGTTCCTTTTGGTTTTTGAAAGTCAAAGAAATCAGCCCATAGCCAAACAGATGAAGGAGTAATTGATAAACCTGTAGTTGCTGCATGGAGTGTGTATTAATCTCCCTGTGTGCCCTGATAGCTTCCAATGGGAGCCAGTTTTCTGTCCTGGGAAAAATCTAGCCCAAGGTGAGAACAATAGTGTTTTAAAAATACTTTCCATGACTTCATTTAGAAAACTAGGCCCTTTAGAACTTTCAGAGAGGATTGACTATGCTTAGGTTCGGGATTTCTTCAATCCTTTGGCCTTCCTTTAGCTGAATTTAAAAATATATATTGACAAGCTGTCCAGTTTGTCAACAAAGGCTTCGATGGCTACGTTCTTTGCTTCATGTCTGTGGAAGTCTGAAGAATGGAACTGCGTTCCACCAAAATTTCTCCTGGAATTTAGCTGTGGCAGTTGTACACAGTGGTGTTTGAAACGCCTAGCTAGCATGTGTTCTTTTGCCTAGGATTGTAGACATTGCTGGAAATTCTTATGCTGGGTCAAACTTCAAGTTGGACCTCAAAGTACTTGATGTGTTACAAAGTGAGCAGACCTTCTCCTCTCCAGAAACTTTGAGGTTATTCAGAAATGGCTCAAGTCCACAAGAAGAGTAGGGAGGAATGCTTTTTACTATCAGATGAACTGACAAATTGCAAAATTTTAGAATGTCAAAATACTAATACATAAAGCCTATCTAGTCAAAAGCTCAATGTGACTGTTGAATTAGAATTTAAACAAACTCCTTTTGAGAATATGATCAAAGTCCTTTAAGACTGAATGTTGAAGTCCATCATGGTTTCTAGTTATCATTATGTATTTTGATTATAGTTTGTATGTTTGTATAACTGAAAAGCTTGACATCAGTTTAACTAAAGCCTTGAGTGTACAGTCTTTTGTACATGGACACCGTGACATGATATTTCAACATGTATAATCATTGCGATGCTTATTATTGTCAGCTTGACAGGATCTAGAAGATAAGCTCTGGACATGCCTATAAGGATAATCTAGGCTAGGTTAATTAAGGTAGGAGAACTCACCTTGACTATGGGCAGCAACATTCCATGGGCTCAGGTTCTGAGCTGAATAAGAAGGAGAAATCCAGTTGTCTTAGTTAGGGTTACTACTGTTGTGATGAAACACCATAACCAAAGCAAGTTGAGGAGGAAAGGGTTTATTTGGCTTACACTTCCACATTGTAGTCCATCAATGAAGGATTTCAGGACAAGAACTCAGACAGGGCAGGAACCTGGAAGCAGGAGCTGATACAGAGGACACGGAAGGGTGCTGCTTACTGATTTGCTCCTCATGGCTAGTTCAGCATGCTTTCTTATATAATCTTGGACTACCAACCTAGGCATGGCACCACCCACAATAGGCTGGACCCTCCCGTGTCAATCACTAATTAAGAACATGTCCTACAGCTGGATCTTATGGAGGCATTTTCTTAATTGAGGTTCCTCTTTCAGATGACTCTAGCTTGTGTCAAGTTGACATAACACTAGCCAGTACACCAGCTGAGTAACAATACTCATATTACTCTGCTTCCTGGTTGTGAACTTAATGTGACCAGCTGCCCCATGCTCCTTTCCCCATTCCTTCCACACCATGATGAACTGAACCTTCAAATTCTGAGCCAAAATAAATTTCCCCTCCTTAAGTTTGTTCTTTTCAGTAAGATACTTTGTTCCCACAATGAGAAGAGAAGCTCATACAGTGATTTTATTCAATCGTATTTTAAACTGTGCTGTTTAGATGCCAACATATCTAGCATTCTTCTCAGTAGCCTTGGCTTGATCTTTTCTATTCTGTATCAACTTACCAGGTGTTCCCAGTGTTGTAAATCACCTGGAAACCAGTACCTCATGAAGACCTCATGCTTTCTGCCTCCAGCTTTGCTTCTTCCCTGCTGCTAGTCAGCAGCATGATAGACGACTCCCAACCTGGGAGTCTACCTAACTTCTCTTTCTCTCTCCTTTCCAGTTCTAATGCATCAGCAAGGCCATCACCCACGTTTGGAGGCAGCTCAAGTCCATCTTTTTCTTTCCCTCCTGGACCCCAGGCTAGGCATCACCATGTCTCTCAAGAGAGTTCTCACAACATTCCTCTCACTTGTACCTTGTCATCCCACCACTCTCAAACCTGCTCTCTACACAACTATAAGTGATCTCTTTATGGTCTTAGTGAGATCACGCCATTTCCTTGGCCAACCCTGGAAAGACTTCCTCTTACAATTAGGATAAAATGCAGCTATTATTATTGTCTCCACAGTCCCCCAACATGATACGCCTACTTTTCCATCTTCCTACATCATTGGACCTCTCTCGCACCAGACACTCTCCCCTGACCACGTTTGTTTTCTTACTGTTTTTAGAAGAAACAGAACACCTTACAAATGCCTTTGCAATCTCTAAGCTTCAGCCCTGCTGCTCCCTAGCTCATCCTTCAGCTCTGCTCAGATTCACCTGACCAGATTCCTCTTCTCAGCTGCAGTAGCTAAAATGGCTACACGGACAGGATTGACAGATCGATAGCTCTTTCTCGATTCTGTGGGTGGTGGTGCATGGCCATTCTATTCCCATGACCCGCAGGGCAGCTTCCGGGAAACCAAAGTCTTTGGGTTCCGGGGGAGTATGGTTGCAAAGCTGAAACCTAAAGGAATTGACGGAAGGGCACCACCAATCGTTAATGTAATTCTTGACTGTGTATATTGTATATACTTATTGGATAGTTTTTCTTGTATTAGTTATAAGCTTTTTTAAATTTTAGACAAAATAAGGGAAAATGTGGTGGTATTGTGTTCCCCAAAATATTGTGCACCCTAATAAACTTATCTGGGGTCAGAGACCGAACAGCCACTAGATACAAAGGCTAGAAAATGGTGGCACTCACACCTTTAATCCTAGCATTCCAGAGGTAGAAATCCCTCTGGATCTCTGTGAGTTCAAGGCCACATTGGAAACAGCCAGGCATGGTGACTCATGCCTTTAATACCAAGAAGTGAGCCTTTAATCTCAGAGAGTGATGGCAAAAACAGAAAGATATATAAGGCGTGGAGACCAGAAACTAGCAGCATTTGGCTGGTTAAGCTTTCAGGCTTACGAGAAGCAGTTCAGCTGAGATTCATTTTGGATGAGGACACAGAGGCTTCCAGTCTGAGGAAACAGGATCAGCTGAGGAACTAGCAAGGTGAAGTTGGCTGTGGCTTGTTCTGCTTCTCTGACCTTCCAGCATTCACCCCAATACCTGGCTTCAGGTTTGATTTTATTAATAAGAACTTTTAAGATTCCTGCTACACCACAAGCATCACTTTCTGTCCCATCCCCTTTGTCAGTCTATGGCTACTGTTTGAAAATGTTCCTTGCTTCATTTGGTAATGGACATCAATTGCTGCAGTGTAGGCTCTAAGAGGAATATTTTATCCAAGATTATCTCTGAACGTAAAGTAACTTGTATACAGTATATGCTTAAATAATCAACAGTACTGTCTTCTTATTGTGGTGTTTTCCACAAAGCCATACCTTAAGCTAATTTCCCTTATTTACAACTTTTCAATACCCATTTTACCAAGTCAGCTAGCTTCACTATGGATAAGTGGTGGAGAGACATTCATTTTTAAGCTTTCAACAAAAAGATTAAAATAAGACCTACGACTAAAATAATGTTTTGGGGGAATTTCATCCAAGAGTATTGTATTAATGTAATTTTTACATCTCCCTCTTCCCCTCCAACTCTTCCCATGCAACCCTCACTCTCAAATTTAAGCCTCTTCTATAAGTATTGTTTTAAATACATGCATACAAACACACACACACACACACACACACACAACCTGCTGAGTTGCCTATATGCATATGAGTATTGAGCTGACCACATGAGATGGATAACCTATTGGGGGTCATCCGTGGAGAAAATTGATTTTCTCTCTTTCTCTCAGCAGCTATTGGTTGCCTGTAACTCTTTACCTCAGGGAGGGGCTTTGTGAAAATTCTCTCGTTCATGCTGGTCTGACAACTGGTGTAGTCATTGTGCAGGTGTTGTTTAGGGAACAATATTGTTGAGATTTCCTGGATACAGCTCCTGACATGTCTAAAAGATACTATGTTGTAACAGACATCCTAGTGCTCTGGATCTTACAGTCCTTCTCTCCCCCTTTCTGTGATATTCCCCGAGCCTTTGGTATAGGGTTGTGTTGTAGAAGTTCCCCATGGTACATCTATACCATGCACATGGTACAACTACATGGGGTAGCTGGCACCCCATGGTCATTCATTCTCTACATTTTGTCCAGTTATGGATCTCTGTAATAGTCTTTATCTGCTGCAAAAAGAAGCCTTTTGGATGAGGGGAATGCTGGTTAGATTTTTTTTTTCAATTTGACACAATCTAGGGTCATCTGGGAAGAGGGAACCTCAATTGGCTTGTAGGGAAGCTTGTGTGGGAGAGCCCAGCATACTGTGAGTAGTCCCACACATGAGCAGGTGGGCCTGGGTTCTCTAAGAAAGTAGGCTGACCAAACTACAGAGAGCAAGCCTGAAACCAGTATCCTCCATAGCTTCTGCTTGGGTCCTACTTCCAGGATCCTGCCGCACTTGAGTCCCTGCCTTGGCTTTCCTCAATGATGGGCTATGATTGAGATGTGTTGCTTTTGGTCATAGTCTTAATTACAGCAATAGAAACCAAAATAATACAAGGGATGAGAGCTACATGTATCTGTTGGAATAAGGATAACTATTTTGATTGCAGTTAGAAACTACACAGGTTTTGGAACATGGTAGCTGTCTGTTCTCTTCTATAGTCTATGACCCCTTTAACTGTTACACTATTTCTGGGAAGGTGTGATAGGGAACTGATGACAGAACAAAGTAAGGATAATCACTGAATTGCAAATGGTGAACTCATGAGTTTTACTGGGTTACTTATAGGGATACGGAATTAACTCAAAACCAGCAGAATCATGAAAGCTGGCCAAAAGTGACAGCTCCCACAAAGGCTGAAAATGTGGACTGTTCTGCACAACATGCAGGCAGCTCAACAAGTTGGAGAGTGCCTTTTCTGGGTGGTTCAGTTGGCTTGAGCCTCTTCCAGACAGATAAGCTGGTCTCTGCTTCTTCTAGCAGCTTTGCTTGTCTGAGAGCATCTCTCACCAGTCCTTTCTACTTATATATACCCTAGGAGGGAGGCGCCGAGTGAATCTGGCCAGTTTCAGGGATTCGCTGAAGCTATTCTGTTGTTTATTCCAGAAATCTAAGGAGGTTCCCTGCAGGATGGAATGTTTCACCTCTCTTTAATATCCTGTATCTTCCCTATAAGATGGGAAGTTTTAGACTCAGAGGAAACTGCTACACAACACCATCCATGAGTAGCTAGCTAGATTTACAATACCAGGTATAAATTCCCTCCTATTGAGTGGCCCTTAAGTCCGATTATAATGCCAATAGTTACCCCCAAGCTTTTAGCTGACACTATTGCATCATTGGCAGTAGTCAGTGTGGTCATTGTGGTTCATAGTTACAGTTGGGAATAACTACAGATTGCTTTTCTCTCGTGGCATCTTGCACAACATCTGATCCTATGACAGCTAGTCCAGCTCGACTCCTGTAAGTCCTGTGTTCAAAGTGTGCCATCAGCAATAGGACCTTACCTACAAGCTTTGAGAAGCGATCAGTGGCAACAGCCTGTATTGTTTTAAAATCTGGACTTCCCAACAGCAACTAGAACTGGAAAGGAGACAGATGCCACATGCTCTGTCTTATCTGCAGATGTAAGCTCCAATTCTTTAGATCACTCCATATGACCTAAAATAGCAGTGAAATCAGGAAAGGAGAAAGGGAGTATATGTTTGTGTGTGTGTGTGTGTGTGTGTGTGTGTGTGTGTGTGTGTGCACATAGGCTCATACAGTCTTGCACACATATAAATAAATAAGTAAATTAATCTAAAGAGAGAGATAGAAGGGCCTGGAGAGGTAGTTCAGAGGTTCAGAGCACTGACTACTCCTGCAGAGGGCCAGGGTTTTGTTCACAGCACCTATGTGGAGGCTCACAACCCTTGGTACCTCCAGTTACAGGAAATCCCTCATCCTTTCCAGCTTTCTTGAGCACTGCATGTATGTGGTGCACTTAAACACATGCAGAGAGAACATTCAAACACAAAATAAAAATGGATAAAACTTTTCAAAGAGAGAGAATTTGAAAGTGAATACCATTTCATTCACATATATATAATTAAATTCCATATAATTTAATGTCTCTTTGTGTGATGATCTTGGGGTTTTGGGTTCGGAGGTCTTGAAATAATGGAGGAAAGACCACCAAAGTCTATTAAATCAGAAGCAAACTTTATTCCAGAAAAATAAAAAATTAAAAAAATAAAATACCACGGGGCACAAAAGCTTATCAGCCTCCTGAGACCACAGTCAATGTTGGAATTCTGAGGCTGTGGCCCTAATTTTTAGTCTTTTATTTTAAGTCCAAATATTAACAATACAGAGCATTTTATAAACTTAAAATGTCCCACAGCCTTAACATTTTAAATATTTTAAAAACTGTTCTTAAAAATGTTAAGATCTCTCAAATGTCTTTTTGCAATAACAACAATGAACCACCCTCTTTTTTCTTTAAGAGGGAGAAAACATGGCATCACCACAATATGTATAAAGTAAAAAAAAAAAAAAAGCTGCAGAGTGCAAACAATCCCAAAGTTCAATATCTGGGATTCCTTCACAATCCTTACGGTTCTTTAACTTAGAGGCTTGGATCATTTCCTTGGCCCTATTCTTTTTTTTTTTTTGAGACAGGGTTTCTCTGTGTAGCTTTGTGACTTTCCTGGAACTCACTCTGTAGCCCAGGCTGGCCTTGAACTCACAGAGATCCGGCTGCCTCTGACTCCCAAGTGCTGGGATTAAAGGTGTGCACCACCACCGCCTGGCCATCCTTGGCCCTATTCTTGGCAGTATATACATAGCCTGCCTTCTAAATTTCAGCCTGCTTCATTTCATTGTGGCTGATGCTTCTGGTGACTATCGTCTGGCCGTAGCATTTCTAAAACTGTTAAGATCCATCATTGCAGCTGGACTCTGTGGAACTCTAGCCCTGTGATATATTGTAATCATTAGCTGTTTCTTAGGCTCCTTTATGTTTTTAAAACCATTATCATCTGGGTGATTCTTAAATTATAAAGTTTAACTGTCAGAGCAATGTACATTCTTGTGTATAAAGGTGCAGCTTTAATATTTATCAAATATCTTATTTATTAAACATATGTAGCCATCTATTTAAATTCTCTAGAAGCTTGCTGTTGAACATTTGGCAACAACATAAGTGCTTATGTGTAAATCACTAAATTAGCTTTTGCTAATCTTAATAAATCTTTATAACCTTAGTAAAACATGGCTACCAAAAGCCATGTGGTTGCTATTTAAAACATGTTCTTCTAAACAATAATTACATGTACATACACACACAGTTGGATCCAAGTTATATTCATACGTATAGGGTTAAATCCAAGTCATATACGTGCCCATACTTATATATCTCTATGTTTAACATAAACATTTTGTAATGAAGAATCAATCAACAAGAATTAACCTAATATAGTCAAATTTCAAATTCAGTATTTACAAGTATGAGAAACCATAACCAACATAATTTATATCCCCTCTCGTCTTTTCTCTTGCTTTCCAGACAACAGAGAAATTTTTACCAAAATCTTTCTTGTGGTTTGCCTCAGTAGTCTAGAATATATATATTGTATGGTTACAATATTTTAAACAAGAATAAAAATACATGCATATACCATAACAGGAATAATTCTAAAATTTGTATTAACAGTTGTCCCAACATGAAACATCTGAAACAAACAGTAGGTTTTTTAATAGCTGGATCTAAATTTATACCCATATATCTAAATGTATATCCATGTATGGAACTTTAATTATAAGCCCTTTGTCATAAGCTTAAAGCCAAGTTTGTTATAAATTATATATATTTAAACCATATCTCATAAGCAATTTATAAGTCCTGAGATATGAGCGTATAGTATAAATTTAAAATATTATCATTGACCTTTATTATATTAGACCCAATGACCAGAAGGACATCCAGAGGTAAATTTTAAGTTTGCGCAGTAAATAGGGGCTGCAGCCAGTATATATGGAACATAGCTGACTTATACATTTAGAAATAAGCATTTAGTGGCCACCTTCATGCATTCAAACCAGACAAAACTTTTTTTACTTCCTCAGCTGAATTTTTAGGCGGGGGAGGGGCGGCAGGCCGTTAGGCTTTTCTGCTCCCTCGCTGTTTGACCCTTGCGTTTCCTGTGCTGCTATGGAGCATGTGCCATTTCTGGTGGGATCTAAAAAATTATCATCCAGGAGAAGCGGCTGGCAGTGGCCACCCGAGGTGCCAGGCCTCATTGTCTCCTTTGCCCTCCCCTGCTGGGCTCCTCCTGGCGGGAGACTTCGGTACCTGCAGGGGGAGGGGCGATCCTGTCCGTGGCTGCAGGCTGCTCTGAAGACTGGATCGAGCTCAACTGCCTTGGGAAGCCTGAACTCCTGAGGCAGCAAAGGGCAGGGAAGGGTGGCAAAAACCACCTTTACATTCCTGACATCCTGGAAATTAGAAAAGAAACCTGAAGAAGGCCTGAGGCTAGAGGACCTTGGCCCAGGGTAAACATTAATTCACTCACAATCATCACAAAGAGACTGACAACAGGTAACACAACGAACAGAATAGATGAGACATTCAGAAGGAAGAACGCTGGGCGCAGGGACCTCGGGATCCCATCCAGTCCCAAACCAGTCCCGAAGGGCTGCAAATAAGCAACCCAACCACCAGAAGAGGGTTTGGAGCGTCCTCCGCCTTCTCCAGCTCAGAGGTCACTGGTGTGTCCACCTACTCTTATTGAGCTCCATTCTGTCCGGACACCAGATACCAGAACCAGAAACTTACTGATTGGCCAAAAACAGTAGAATAAGTTTGCCAGAGACTTGAGATCCGTCCCCACCACCCCACCAGAACCAGTATAGTGAGAGATCCTGGGTTTTGGCAACAATGTTCGAGTCCAGGGTCTCATAAGCAATAATGGGGGACAGATGACCAAAGTCTATTAAGTCGGAAGCAAACTTTATTTCAGAAAAACAAAAAATAAAAAAGCAAACAAACAAACAAAACAAAACACCGTGGGGTACAAAAGCTTATCAGCTAGCTGAGACCACAGCCAATGTTGGAATTCTGGGGCTCTGGCAATGGAGGCAGGTACTGGACACCTTTTATAGTATCAGGCACCAGGTGTATGCTAGGAGTCACATAGAAACAACTATTAAAAGTTAACTTTGGTCCAGGCAGTTGTTGGCTATAAGGGGCAAGAGGGTTCAAAGTTAACCTCTGGCTGTTGACGAGCTGGCTGTAAATCAGAGCCATTGTTAGCAGTTAACCTTTAGAGCTGATGACTGTCAGTTTTCATCTCTTAAGCTTGTAATTTTATATTTCCATATTCCTGGACCCTTCAGGGGCACTTGAAGTCACATTATGAAACATTCCACCAGGCAAATTGCAAGCATTCATCTGGTTATAACATGAGTGCACTGCACAGACACTACACCCGCTCATGAAGGAGGCACATGTTTTTGTTTCCCTCTTGGAAACATTCCACTATGTTGCATCATCTCCCATTGCAAAATGTCTGAGTTCATGCTCTTATATAAATGCTTTATGGAGCCACAGATCAGCTTTAAAAATCATAGCTTAAATTTTTTATTGTTTGATTTCTAAACCAATACTTCTTAGTCAAGCTGAAATGTTTCAGTTTTAATGTCATGATGCTTAAAAAGCAAAACAAACAAACAAAACCAAACCTGCGCCCATTTATTCTTGCAGCCCAGGACTCCAATGCTCTAATTTTCATTGTAGCTGTTTTAGAGCAGATTCAACTTGGCAGTAAAGGGAAAATCATGACACACGGAACATTCTGTATAATGACTCTACATTGTTCTGTGCTGATGAAAACCACATAATTAATGTTTTTGTTTAATAACACAGATTCAGATTTCTAGAGCACCATGTCTTTGTGAAGTGGGTTCTGTTTAGCAACTAAAATGTGTCTCACTTCATTTGCTTCATCTTTGCTGGTGGATTCTTTCCAAAAAAAAAAAATCCCCTTTTATTATATAGTACACTGAAATAAAGACTTTAGCTGCAAGTACTCGGTTTCATTTAAGACGACAGGCTGGCGTGGCTTTACAGAAGCCTGCTGTAGTCCTGAAGCCATCTCATTGTACCTTTCCAGACTGTCAGTTTCACTTAAACCTGATAATTAGACTCATAAAATAAGAGTTCTTTTTCCGTACCTTAAAGTGACTTCCAACAGAGGAGCCAGTTGCCTTTTAAACCCAGACTTGTAAACTACATTTGTTTAAGTCTTGGGAGATGGGGGAACCATGGGCTGAGAAACTGGTCATAAAATGTCTCTGACTGAGGCATTCAGGTGGAGATGTGTGTGTGTGTGTGTGTGTGTGTGTGTGTGTGTGTGTGTGTGTGACTCAATAGTGTTTGTGGGCTGACCAGCTTGTTATGTGGGTGCTGGGATCTGGACTCCTGTCCTTATGATCCTACAGCAAGTGCTTTTTAACTGGTGAGCCATCTAGCTAGCTTCTCAAGTTCTTTTCTGTAAAGCTATTCTTGGGTTCAGAGAGATGGCTCATCTGTGTTTCATGCAGTTCATATGATTTCACAATTATTCTGTTTACTCTCACCTCCCCCCTTATCTACTTCCCAGCACCAATATCCCTTCTTATAAACCCCTCCCCATTTGTGACTCATTGAATTAAATCAGGGTCCTTTGTGCCACCATGGGTTCAGGAACTATCATTAGAGCCTGGTGATGTCATCACTGGGTATATAACTGAAGACAGTGACTCTTCCTTTCTCATTTAACTGTGAAGAAAAAATGAAATTTGCATGCAAATGGATATAAATGGGAAAAGTTGTGTTTAATAAGGTAACCCACACCCAGAAAGACAAACACCACACGTGACCCTCCTTTGTCATCTGTGGATCCTAACTCTAAAACTTATATTCTGTATGTTTAACTGGGAGTATCTGTGGAAGCCAGGAAATTAGAAAGGGACCATTGGCAGGGATGCTTTCAAGGAGGGGGACAGTAGGTAAAAATAAAAGGGGAGAAGAGAAATCACTGAGAACAGAAAGCTTTGAACAGAGTGGGAGTGGAGGGAGAAGGAGACAATGAGGCAGTAGAAGAGGGGTAGCCAAAACGAAAGGCGTATGAAAAAGCCATTTGGAAACATAGTATCTTGTCACATGTTTTAATGCATGAACTTATATGAACATGCAATAATACTTTGTAGTTTAGTAGTAGATTACATCAAGTAACTCTGAAATGCTGAACAAGGACTGTTTCCTTGGATAATTCTTGGTCACAGTCATAATATATAATGGTGAAATCTACCTTACTATTTTGTTAAGTACTTTTGTATCCTTGTTTGTGATGTCTTGAATAAGAATGGCCCCCATAGGCTCATATGTTTGATGCTTAGTCCCCAGTTGGTAGAGCTGTTTGGGAAGGATTAGGAGGTATGGCCTTGTAGGAGGAGGTATGTCACTGAGGGCAGGCTTTGAGGTTTCAGAAGTCCATTCCATTCCCAGTTAGCACAGCACTCTCCCTCTGCCTTGTGTGTATGGACCAGACGTAAGCTCTCTGCTACTGCCCCCTTCTATTTATTTAAGCTATTATTTAAGGTCTAGCTATTTAAGACTCAGACTAGACATTTTTTTAAAGATTTCTTTCTCACTGGGTAGCCTTTTCCAGGCCCTTTGTTTGGAGAAATCGGACTTATGATGAACTTCCTTTGTCTGTGCCTATTAGTGTTTACAGCAAATAAAAGGAGTAAGAAAGAGCCCTTCTCTCCTAATGATGGCAAGAAGTACATCTTGTCTTCAGACAGACTTCCTCTGCTACAGTTTGGGAGAGAGCTATCAGTAGTGTCCATAAAAGATTGCTGTGTTGTTTACTTGAAACTTTCTGAGAAATTGGATCATAAAGTTCCTCAACAGCCCACAACAGTACCCAGGACTATGGATGTGTGGACTAATTTGGCCATGATAAATAGACAATATCTACTTCCTGTAGCTCTTCAAACTATACCATTTCAAATACACATTTTATTTGTTAGTAATTATACTTCAATAAGTCAAAAATAATAATTGTCCATAGTATTTTACTAAACTTTAGTAAAATATTTGTTTTCTATAGGTGACTTTCACTTATGTAATTAACCAGTATATAAATATGATGGTAATAGAGAATAATCTTTGAAAATTAAATGTATTAATACCAAACCACAAATAGCATATCAAGATAAATCAAGAGTTGTTAAAGACACTGCATGACTTTTTGGCATTTTGGAAACTCTGATCCAAATGCCTAACTATGTGAGGACACTCAGCAAAAAGGAATGTTTTCGTCAATATTTTTGTCACCCCTGCTGTATGTATACCTAAATTTGAAGTAAATCCTGGGTCTGAAAGCTTGTGCCCTAATCCATGTGCCATTGTTCCTTTCTACCTCTGCTTTTTCCTGTCACTGAAAAGGTTGTGTGACTGCTTAGCATCCTAGGAAACTTTATTGTAGCACATCGAAGACAAGGCTTGGGTCTCTCCTTGTTGCTCTATATCAACACCTGAGGAATGTACTATGATAAAGGACAAGTTTAGAAGGTATGTGAGTGGAGCATGATACCCCAAATGAGCAGCTCTCCATAAAATATCACTTCTCATCCAAATAATAATACAGTCTACAAGTGTCATTTTCTTTTACTTCTAAATACAGCATCTTTTTTTGAGATTCATATATTTTACTGAACCTGAAATGAGATATTTTGATTACTAATCATTCCAAATTAGGAAAATATGAAGTAAGCTAAAACAAATGAATAGAGGAGGAGAGGTCATGACGGAATTTTTTGTGTTTTCTAAAAAATCTAATGGTATTTATCTTTATTTTCTCTACTCATCACATAAATCATAAAGTGCTGTCATAAATTCTGAGGAAGCTGATTATTTTTATCTTGATAATTATACTATCAAACAATATAAAACTATAGTTCAAGTCAAGTTATACGTTAAAAATGAAAATGAATCAAAATGCATTTGACATATATCAATTAGTATATCAATAAACAAATATCACTATCTATGTGCATATATACACCACATATGCTAATATAACTGCCCAAGCAGATATAGTTCAATGAGATCCAGTAAGATCAGCTTCTCCTCTCCCCCTTCCACAAAGCGTCAGAGCTTGGCCACTGTCTGCAACTTCAGGTTCTTGTGTTTAAACCAGTCTGTATCATGAGCAAACCTCTACCATGGCTAGGCTTTTCTCAGAAAGGCAATCTACAATACATCATTACCAAAACTAGATCTGCTGGTTAAAACTGTAAGCATTATAACAAAATATTACAATAGTTAAGCTTATTTTATTTAAGATTTTCCATGAATTTTTTTGTGAGGATATTTGAGGAGTTCCTACTCTCTGTGTGGGTCTGTGTTGAGTGCTTTGTATTGATTTTCTTGTGGAAACAGCGTCATGACCCTGAGTTAAACCTTTTGTTCCACCACACCCCTCATCCACTTTTTAAAATTTTAAAATAGGAAGTATGGCTAGAGTTTCTGAAGCTGGATTCCATTTCAGATCTCCCACACTCAACCCTACCTCTAAAGTTATTCAAAGAGTAGGAGCAGTTCTTTTTACTGTTATTTGTGTGTGTGTGTGTGTGTGTGTGTGTGTGTGTGTGTGTGTGTTAACACATGCAATGATGTGCATATGGAGTTCAGAAAATAACTTACAAGAGTTGTTCTCTCCTTTTACTTTGTGGGTCTGCGGGATTGAACTCAGGTCAGCAGCCTTGGCAGTAAGACCTTCACTGACTGACCTGTCTTGCTAGCTCTATAGGAGGCAGTCAGTCTTAAGGAGAAATAGGGTGAGAATTTGATTTGAAAGCACCCCATGACATCAACTGTGCCAAAGTTCTAAATCTAAACAATAATTATGAATATAAACTTCAGTGATCTAAAATCATCTTGGTTTTCTATTATCTGGTATCTCCTGTACTGTTATTTACTCAGCATTACTTGGTGTTCTCTTTTATGTATAGCCCTAAAAACACAGTGAAGAAAATGGTGTTTTTAAATTCTTTCCAAACACCACATAATACTTTGACAATGATTATTCTCCCCATTTCCTCTCACTGTCTTTTCTCCTCAAAGGCTCACCAAGAGATGTGGAGATATTAAGGAGACACCTGTACTTTGATAAAGTAAAAAATGCTGAAAAGTTGAAAACCAAACAACGTTTCTCTTTGTGCTGTAACATCAGTCTATCTTAATATCACAGCTCTGGAAATGTATGCTGCAGAACTTAAGAACCACTGCCTTGAACTCTTCGCATTGTTATGCAAATGTCATGGAGGAATAGACATGAAATTACCCAGCAATCTGCAAAGTTCTTTTTATAACACTCCCCTTTTGACTGAAGAAATATGAATGTGGCCATCACTCTCCCCACTGCTGATGATTTAATCCCTTTCAAATGTTATTTAGAATCTGTTTTCAAAGGCTGTAGGGGCTGAAGATTAGGGGTAACAACTTGTTAAGAACAGGCAAGCAGGAAGACAAGTGCACCAACACCCCTTTGTCATTCCTTTGGGGAAACATTTGATGTGCTGTTTACTGTTTTAATGCTAGAAGCACCCGATAGCTTTAGAGAAAAGCCAAACGTATCCTTTCTTCACCTAACCAAAAGTATTGCAAAGATGCTCAGAGCCAAATGTTAGAAGTGTCAGAGCTTATGAGGAGAATGCTGAACAACACCGTAGTGGCTGGGAGGACTCACACCCCTGGGCCTCAGGAACACATCTGGTTCTTATGGATAGATTTGTTGTTTCCGCCGTATGCAACCAGCACATACAGAGAACTGACTATGGATGGGGTGCTGAGAAGCACGTCTGTCCACAGCTGTTTCCAATCCTCATTTTATAGATACAGATAAATGCACAGAGAAAGTACATGCTGAATTATCAGGTGTTTTAATGGACTTCACAACCTCTGCTATGAACCTATTGTCTTACCACTGAAATTAAAAAAAACAAAAACAAAAAGTTTTCTACTCTGTAGGAATCTACATGTGCCATTGCTGCCTGCTGTCTCCTAAGGGATGGGGCAGTGCCAAGTTTTAGAGTAATGACAAGGTGCCTGCCTTCCTTGTTAACAAGCTTTGTTTGAATCATTTAGATGGTAGTCTTAATGTCCCTGAACCCTGCTTTGTGCTTGTTTAATTATAATATAGTCTGGCACTTTGACATTTAATTTTCTTGTTTGGTTGTAATTATCTTCCATGAGAGTAAGAGCAGAGTTGAATTATATTTGCTTCCCTTAGTCCTTCCTTCCTTTCTCCATCCTGCCCCATTTTAAAACATGCAAATCTGGCTATGACTCACCCCACTGTGATGTGCCTGGGTCCTGGGTCAAAGACCTGCATCAGGCAGTGGCTGCTCTGCCAGGAGGGTCAACCAACTAGGACTGGTCACTCTTCTCAGGTGGTTGAGCACAGCGCACCAGGCTAGGCTTTTCCTCTGCCTCCCTTGGGGGCAACAGCACATCTCAGGTCAAAGGAGGAACTTCTTGAGCCAGAGTCCCTGCTGAGTGGCCTCTGCTCTGCTTTTAGGATAATTATGATTTTCCAAAACAAACTACAGTGACTCCTCAAGAATCCCATTTCTCTGGAGTCAAGTTATATCTGGCTCTGCAGCTTTTTTTCAGGAAAACTACCATCTCCTCAAAGCAGGGGCTGAACTTTAATAAATGAAGAAATGTTTCAAAGAGAATTACAAATGTCTGCCACTTGTACATTGTGTTTATGACTTGCATAACCATCTGACTTGATCCTCACAACCCTCATATGACTTAGTTATAGCCACACACCTTTGCAATTTTCCCTTTATTTGTGTACTACTTTATAGTAACTGTTTATATATGTGTGTATATATATGCACACACATATATATGCATACATACATGTATGTAATTTTTCCCACATATATGTGTGTGAGGGTGCATATGCACATGTACGTGCATGTGAATCTGGAGGCCTGAGGTTGATGTCTTCAGTCTTCTTCAATTGCTCTCTACCTTATCCCCTGAGACAAGGTCTCTCAATCAACCCAGAACTCACCAATATGACTACTCTGGCTAAGCAGCTTGCTGGGGGGCTCCTGCATCTGCCTCTCCAGCCCTGGAATTAAAGGCAGCTGCTCTGCCTGCCTGGCTTTTGTGTGGGTACTGAGCAGTGAACTCTGTCCTTCCTGCTCGTATGGCAAGTGCTTTGTCTACCAAGGGGTCCCGTCAGTCTTCAGCATTACATTTCTCATCACTCTCTTATAAAATTCACTGCACAATTAGGCTAGAACTCCACTGTATTTAGAAGCAAAGGTTAAAATCTGTGAATTTATATTTTATAATGAGCCTCCTCTTTTTCCCATGGCATATCCAAATTAATGAAAATTGTAAATGCCACTAGCTTCTTCACTCAGACCTTTCTCACATCTAGCTCCTGTGTGTGTGACGGGGGAACCACTGTCACTATAATTCAGTGTGGTTGAAACACTTTGAATTCATCCTCTAAAGTCTTCCTCATCCTTCTAGCCAACCAAAGAAACTTCTTCTGGACTTGGAAGAGCAGGAAGAGGAAGATGGAAGATGGAAATACATAGTCATAAGCAAAGAAACCAAATGGGAACACCCAAAAGATCTGGCTTGGAAGGAGGAGTGGAGAGATGGGAAGAAATCTGCATGCATGAGGGCTCCTCGTGGTCTTACAGGACTGATGTTAGAGGTTCAGAAGCATCTCTGGAGGAACTGCAGGACAGTGACTGAAGCTCTCGAGAGATGCTGCTGTGGTACGTTCCAAGCCTGGTTTCCCAGGAAGCAGACCCAGTCAGAGACTAAATGGGCAAAGCCACCAGAGAGAACTTGGAGAACAGGATCAGCACTTGAAATGGCCATGGGGGAAAGACAGGGACCAGGAGAGGAAAAACTATGGTAGTACTGTCACAGCAGGTTCAGGTAACCATGCAGGAACTTCCAAAGGCAGGATCAAAGCTGCTGCCAGTTGGGACAAGGGGCCTGGACTTTGATGCCTGTGTTCAGTCATTGAATAGTTTTGGGAAGAGGACACTGAAGAAGACAACAGTTGTACCATCTACTCACAGTGCAACCAGCAGCTAGCCTGCTGAGGGAGTAACTGGATGGCATGCCATGGCATGCTACAGCCTGTGAGATACAACTGAATTCAGTTAATGTTCTTCATCAACCCATGAAAAGGTTGGAGTTATGCTTTAACTTCCACTTTTTAGGTGGTACAATTCAAAACACGGCTGTCAGAATCTAGCTACATGCCGTCCTAGGAATTACTACACTTATATCAGAAATGTAATGTTAGACTCTCAAAGCCATTAATTGCCACCTACTCACATAATATAACTTCCCATAAGTAATGGGACAGGGGGCAGAGGAAATGTGTTTTATCATATTTTAATCTAACAGTCATGCCTACCTCCAAAGTTAGATCTTTATGGTCTCTTAACGCAAGAAATCCACGGGAGTCTGCTAAAGGAGTATTAGGGAATTTATTAGGAAATTGAGGAAATACACTCATGAACATAGAACTGAGTAGACAGTTGAAGTCGTCCTCTGATATGACGGGAGTGAATCTACCTGGCAGTTTGCTCACACCGGGAAGCAGGAACCAGGAAGAAGGGACCTCATAACCCCTCTCCCTTTCCTTTTAAGAGGTCACATATGATAGCAAGAAACACTGCCTCCTTCAGACTGTATAGCCCAAGGTCATGGGCAGAGCAAATACCACTACATTTCCCCTTTTTGTCTAAATAAGAAGGTTCTGAACATAATGCAAACTATATACAATAAGAATGATTATCAAGTATTGTCTGCAGTGGTATTGTGTTCCCCAAAATATTGTTCACCCTAATAAACTTATCTGGGGTCAGAGACTGAACAGCCACTAGATACAAAGGCTAGAAAATGGTGGCACTCACACCTTTAATCCTAGCATTCCAGAGGCAGAAATCCTTCTGGATCTCTGTGAGTTCAAGGCCACATTGGAAACAGTCAGGCAGGGTGACTCATGTCTTTAATCCCAAGAAGTGAGCCTTTAATCCCAGGGAGTGATGACAGAAGGCAGAAAGGTATGTAAGGCGTGAAGTCCAGAAACTAGAAGCATTTGGCTGGTTAAGCTTTTAGGCTTTGAGCAGCAGTTCAGCTGAGACACATTGGGATGAGGACACAGAGGCTTCCAGTCTGAGGAAACAGGATCAGCTGAGGAACTGGCGAGGTGAGGTAGCTGTGGCTTGTTCTGCTTCTCTGATCTTCCAGCATTCACCCCAATAACTGGCCTCAGGTTTGATTTTATTAATAAGGCCTGTTAAGATTCCTGCTACAATTTTTCCAGGAAAAACAAAGGGTAATAACAAACAAAAATAGAAATACAACCAACAAGAATAACATCAAACAAGAAACACATGCTAAATGTCCAGATATGTCCAGATCATAGGTAAATGGCAAATTACCAAGATTATTCTAGTAGGTGTCCCATCCTGAAGATTCTTTTTTTTTTTTTTTTTTTTGGTTTTTCGAGACAGGGTTTCTCTGTGTAGCTTTGCGCCTTTCCTGGAGCTCACTTGGTAGCCTAGGCTGGCCTCGAACTCACAGAGATCCACCTGGCTCTGCCTCCCGAGTGCTGGGATTAAAGGCGTGCGCCACCAATGCCCGGCTCCATCCTGAAGATTCTAACTTGAGTATCTAATATGTTCTTAGCGAAGATATGAGAGGATTAAAACTGTAACTATCTAGTCTTCAACCCCATCAAAGACTTGAGAAGGAAAATAATATTACATGAGAAAACAGGAAGTATAAACAAGCAATTTCCAAAAAAATTGTGAGAATAGACAGAGACAGATGGTAGCCGAGATAGTCACCTAAAGATTCTCAGCACCCTTGGAGCATCCATTTTGGCTACAGGCCTAGAAATACTGACAGACCATTTTTAGAAGCAAGAATTTTGAAAGATCGTCTTACCCTGTCTTGGCAAGATTCAGCAGTCGCTTTTCCTTGTGTCCTGCTCATCTGGAAAGGACAGTGTGCATACTGTCAGCAGTTAAGGCAAGGGTAGTTCTTTGCCCAGAAGGCCATTTTGTGCCAAGAAGACAAACTTTGATACAGAGTGTCTTAGAAGCCTAACATTCTCTCAGGAGTAGATCGGTGCTGCCAGGAGCAATTGTGTATCACGTCAACAGAATTCTAAGTTATCAAAACATTTAAATGACATGTTTTCTATGTCTGTGAAGTATTTGAAGATTACCTATCCATCTGACATAAGTTTCTGTAAATCTGGAAAACCTAACTAACAAAGATATGACACTCATGGGTGACTATTAATCTCTAAGTCTTACCTACCTAAATAACCTAAGGACTAAGGATTTATATTAACAGAGTAAGCAATCTGTAAACTAATGCACAGTATAAGGACAATGACCTCAAAATTGAGACAATATACTAAATATCTTAAAATGAGGTAGAAATATATAGTGCGATATGATAACAATATCCTTTATATGTATCAATATACAAAATATCCTAAGCAGAGGTAGAACATACATACAGTATGGCAAATATAATTTTACATTCTTATCAATATATAAACTATTTCAAATAGGAGTAGGAGTATGTGTACAACATGAAAATTATAGTTTTGAATTTATATCAATAGACAAATTATCTTAAATATAAGAGTAGAAAAAATAGTTTACATTTGTATCAATATGCAAGAATCCATATTGTTGCAAATTATCAAAGGCTGATAGTTTGCTAAATTAGTTTACTAGTATATACAATAATCTACCTTAATATAGTATACCTATCCATTCCCTTTTTTTCTTTTCCAAAAAAGAATCCTGAGTCTAAGTTTTATTGTTTCCTCCCCAAATGAGAATTTTGGGAGAGGGGGCATCATTTTTTTAAAATTGCTCCCTGATGTTTAGGGAGTAACAGTATCTCTGTGGGATACTGTAAGAAAGCCAAATGCTTAAGTTTCAATAGAACTAGTTGTGATGTTCATAGCCAGTCTCAGAGTAATTTGTATGGTTATCTGAGGTTCTGGATAGAAGTGTAATATGATGGACCATCTCATCTTGGAACTATCCTGAAAAGTTTGAAGTCCAAAACTGATCATTGAGTAGTGTTTTTTGGTTCAATGGCATCATTATGGACCAGGTAGGGTCATTGTTATGGGGCCCCATCTTCCTTCTGGAGACGTCAGAGATTGCTATTGGAAAGATTTATTTTTCACTGTGGAAAACTTGAACATCATTAATTTCAAAATGGAAAGTTTGAATCTTAAGATGACATGACATGTGAGGAAGGATTCTGAGAACTCAAGAATAAGCATGGAGAGAAATAGAATCTTGACAACAATGGTCCCTAGATTATTAGTTTTCTTTTGTCCCACACCAGTTGATTCTTCTGATATGAGATAGAATCTCATAATTTTTTCTTTTAGCAACATGCTTGGGTTTAGAGAAGGAGAGAGCCACATTCCAACTCCAAAGTCAGCTTGATTTATAATTGAATCAGGACTGCAACTTTTCTAGAGTTAAAGAGATACAGATGTTAGGCAGTGAGACATTACCTGTTGAGTATATTGGTACCAAATAAGTCTCTATCCTTTTCTTGTAGAGTTATTGTAAAAAAAAAAAAAAAGCAGTCTTCTAAGTCAAAACTATAAGAGGCCATTCTTTAGGTAACAGAGAGGGTAGGGGCATCCCATTCTGTAGGAAGCCCATAGGCTGAATTACTTTATTAATGACTATCAGTTCTGTCAGCATTCTTCATTTATCAGATTTCTTTTTAATAAAAAATCAGGAGAATTCCAAGAGCTGGTAGATTCTTTAATATATTGAGCATTTAACTGCTCCTGAATCAGCTGTTCTAAGGCTTGTAGTTTCTTTTGTGTTATATGCTATTGTCCAACCCAGACAGGTTTATCAGTTAGCCATTTTAAAGCTAAGGCTGTTAGTACCTCTGAGAGTTCAATGGTGGTTGTGTTCTGTTTATGTACAGCCTGAAAGGTTGGTGGCCGTTTTTTTTTAATAATGTTTTATAATATTATTCTTTGATACATGAATTGGTCTATATTTGGTTTCTGAGACTGAAGAAATTTTAATCTGGGTATTCCATTGCTGTAACAGATCTCAGCCCCAAAGATTCACTACTACATTTGCCACATATAGCTTCAGGCTTCCTCTCTGTCCTTTTGGCCCTATGCAGTCAACCCATCTCATACTTTGTTTTACCTGAGATAGGGTTCCAGTCCCTAGAAATTGGACATCTACCCTCTTGAAGAGGCCAATTCGGATGCCATGATTTTGGCGTAATTATAGTCACATCCACACCTGTGTCCACTAAGCCTTCTAGAATAATATTAACTCACAGTCTAAGTTTTGATCTTTGTTTGTTTAAAGAGGTCTGCCAAAATATTCATTTTATAGTGTTTTTTGGAGCTTTTGATCCATCTATCAAAGCTGTTCTATCATCCAGAGCAGTATTGTTCTTTACATTATGCACTGGATTATTTAATTTTCCTGGGGAGGAATTTCCTCCACAGTACCTGGAAATGATTGTACCACATTTGATTTGGGGGCCTGCAAGAGGCCTCCCAAGGCGTTTCCCAATGGTACCCCCAAAGGGCTATTTCGTATGTCTCTTGTTGATCTGCATTCATTGGTCCAATGTCAGCCTTTGCCGTATTTTCTGAATAATCCAGAAGTTGGGGTCTCCTGTTTGGGTTATTTCTAGAAGAAGCATAGCTTCTAGGAGCACCCTGTATACAATTTCTTCTTACATGGCCTGGTGTACCACAGTTAAAACATTTGGTACTTTGATTCCTTCTTTCACCTTTTGAAATCACCTCTCCTATTCAAGCCTCCTCACAACAGCTAAAAGACTCAATACTGTTTGTGTGTTGGATCCATTCTTCTATGGGGGTTGATCTGATCTTTAAAGGTGCAAGTATCCTTTTGCATTCTATATTAGCATTATCCAAAGCCAAAGACTGACTTAATACTTGTTTTAATTATTGGTCTGATATTGTCTTGTTTATAGACTTGGTTGGTCTGTGTAAAAAATCAGTAAATGGTTCCCTTGACCCTGGAAGACCTTTGTATATAACCAGTTATTTTTCCTGGTTCTGGAATCTTTTCCCAAACATTTAAGGCTGCTGTATGGCATATGATAATGTACACTCTCCAAAGGTAGATTGTGTATTTATATCAGTGAAGCAGTCCTCACCAAGAATTTGATCTTGGGAGATCTCAAAACCTCTAATTTTACCTTGCTGCTCAAGAGCCTTAGCTTCTCCTTTTAACCAGCTATTCCATTGTAACTGCTGACTATATTCTAACACAGTGGATATTAACTGATTCCAATTGTTAGGTATGATCCTGTTTCTAGAGGACCACATATTTAACATTTGTTTCATATATGTTGAATGTAACTACAGCTTCCTTGATAGTCTTTAAATCTGTCATATGAATGGGCTGCCAGATACATTTTACATTTCTTTCAGGATATTTATTGTTTGCTGGCTTTTCATAAACAGTGACTGGAAATGCCATTGTATAAGAACCACCTGTTTGTTACCTTTGGTGAGTCATCTCTAACTCTGGAAGGTACTGGTGATGTCATGACCTACAGCCTTGACCTTCTGCTTTTATCACCTTTATTCTCAGTTCTAGCAGACACCTCCAAAGCCTGAATTTGATTAATCACAGTTTTTTTCTAGAGTCTGTACCTCATGTACTGTCAATGATTCCAGTGACTTCATGGAATCAAACAATTTTTTATGTTCATCAGAAGCATAGGATTCCGAAGACTTTATTCTATCAATTAATGATTATCATTTCTCCTTAGAAATTATCTGTATGGCATTTAAGGTTGCTCTGAAGGTTTACAGTTCTATACATTAGCTATTCACATTTATTATCATTAAAATTAAATCTGGTTGTCCAGTTATTATTAGTGGACTGAAGTTCTTGTGGTAAATTAGCAGATTCCAAAGAAAGAATCCTTTTGTTTAAATTCTAATTACCACTTTGCAAAGTCTGTATCAGGCCATTAATGTCTCACTTTTGGTGTTGTTATTAAACCAGTTTTTCAAAGATATGATATGAATTACTATGTTAGTTGCCAATATGACAAAAATTGTATATGTCCCAGGAAAATCATATATGTCTTGTAAAATTTCATCCATAGTATAAACCAAGAAGTTTTTAAATTCCTCAAAAGTTATATTATCAGCCATTGTGTGAGAGAGACTTAAAATTTGTAAAGAAAATTTTTTATGTATTAATTAATTAATTTATCAATTTAAAATGTATTTAAAATGTATTTAAAATTTATCAATTTAAAATTATCAAGTAATTTACCTCAGATAAGATCCTCAAGAGAATGTCCTAGGTGTCCAGCTGTTCCAGATGGAATTGACCAGGTTGAATGAATGGATGGTTTGTTTGATGATTTTTGGATGTATTATGGATGTTTTGCCAGTTGGTTTTACAGGTGTAGTGCCAAAGCAGGTCTGGTGTGAGCTGACTCAGTTCCCTGAACAGGCTCCTGGGAATCAAGCACTAACCCAGGAAACCTCTACCTGTGAGTACTAGGCAGAGCTGTCGGGATCACAACAAATGAGGCAATTCACTGAACGGTGGCAGCGGCTTGCACAGAATGGTGATGGCGGCAACAGCGGCATGAGTTTCAAAAGATGGAATTGGCAGCAGCTACACTGAGCAGTTTTAAAGTAAAGGAACAGTCTGCTGGCGATCTCTTACCAGGTGGGGGCTGCGATCCTATCCCGCCGCACATAGTGCAGCTTCCTTTCTCTCTTACACAGTGTTCTACCTGGCGCTGAATGCATGTGCTTCTGGTAGTGGTTACAAGAACCACTGCCATGTGAGCCGCTGGTCTGGGAGTGCCTGGCTCACACACTGCATGAGCTGCCTGGCCCAGGGGATCCCCGCATGGCTGCTGTATATAGGTGATAACCTGAGCAGGGGTCAGGCACCTCCTGCGGGGGTTTGGGCTGCCTGGGCTCTGCAGGACAGAGAAACTCACCAGCAGCCTCCCGAGGGCATTAGGGTTTGGTCATACAAATAGCCCCAGTAGGAGCATGTGGGGCACAGATCCACGTAGTTGGGTGTCCGATAAAGGGAGAAATCCCTGGGAATCTGCTAAAGGAGTATTGGGAATTTACTAGGATATAAATTGAGGAAATACACTCATGAATACAGAACCGAGTAGACATCTGAAGTCATCCTCTGGTCTTACCAGGAGTGAGTCCACTTGGTAATTCACTCACGCCCGGAAGCAGGAACTAGGAAGAAGGGGCCTCATGACCCCTCCCTTTCCTTTTAAGAGAGGTCACACACATGGCCAAAGCACCACCTTGTTGGGGACGTATCGCCCAAGGTCATGGGCAAAGCAGTCTCTGCATGAGGAGATTTAGAATTTCAGCTACATGTGGGTTTTCATTTTTATTAATTGTGATCAATGAGGATAAAAATGATAGTCTCTTTTTAGTTGCTGTCAAAGAAATTTGGAATAGAAGAGTATGACTTATGGAGTCCCCTCTTGTATAGAGTGCATTATGAAATGGCACATTAAATTGATAAAATAACAGGTTAGGCTTTTTTAAATCAAATAACTAAAACCTGCCTTAAGCATAAAAAGTAATCCAAACATATTTTCTGTACTAGAAAAGGGAGAAAGAGACAGTTGTTGGGCTCAACAAGACAGGGTCAAAGGTCAAATGATGATGTTAGGTCTCTTTCTCCAGTGAGCTCCCCCAGACAGGACTCTCCGTACCTCTGGACTTCTATTGCTCCTGATGAAGAGCAGAAAGAGCATCCAACCTCACAGTCACAGCCAGTTCTATAGGCCCGATGGACTGTGGAGCTGATTGGCTCACTCTCTACCTATCCCTCGCTGGTTAGCTGACAGGGACTATGCACTGGACAAGTGGGTGTGTTCACACTGAAGGTAGGACACCCTTCAGCTCCTTTGTACTCCTGTAAGTTCAGGATTTGGTTGGGGTAATTCCCCAATGGAAATCAGTAGCTTCCACACCAAATGAAACAAACGATGGTCAGACAAAAACAACTGACATTTCCTACCCTTTCTGACCCAAGTAAAACTTCCCCCTCTGCCACTTTACTGAGGCAGGTTACTTCCACTCTCTTTCCTTCACTATTCTATATAAATGGACTGATCACTGTGACATTGCAAGATGGTTAGGAGGATAGTTGTTACTGTACACATAATAGCTCTTTGAATCCTAGTAGGGTCTTGCTAATTAAGACCTATCCTTGCAGGTAATAGCAGACACATTTTAAGCAATATGCTGGCATTTCCTTTGGCATTGTCTTACTTCAATTAGAAACTCATGAAAGCCTTTAAACTGGATCAAGCGCCAATGGCTTCCACATTCTCAACAGATATTTAGCAATGTCTTAGCATTGTGAAGAACAAGCCATATCATATCTAGCATTTTGCATTCTGCACTCAAATGGGCAATACTGAAACTGCTGTTTCTAAAGAACATGAAAATCAAATGTGCTTTATAGCTTAATTTTCAATCTTAATCAAAAGACTGAATAAAAGTAGCTAGATTTCCAGGAGGATCTTTCACTTGAGGGTACATCTCACAAATCAGACTGGCATCACTATAACCACCAAATGGTACCCTGGTGTTCATTGAATTCATCAAAGGTCGGACACCCAGGAAATGATGATGGCTGTGAGATTCAAGTGCAGTGGCTTTTGATGTAACTGAAAGGTTAGGGATAAATGCTATCCTTTCATTTATCTCTGTACCTACAAGGAAAGAATCTGGGCTGACCCTGGAGGAGGATACCTCCTGGTTTATTGCTTCCCCGGGACTCCAGCCCCATCTGCTGCTATGAGAACACAATGCCAGCAGCAGCCCAGAGAGGCAGCCGTCTGTTACTATTTTTTTTTTTTTTTTACCTTTCAGAATTAGTGTGATCTAGGTGTGCAACTAAGGGAAAAATGTTACAAGTTGGACCTTGGTATCTTTATGCCTTGATTTATCCCCCCATTCAGACTCAGGATGCACTCTGGCTGATAAAAACAAAAACAAACAAAAGACTTCTTTCATAAATGTAGCCATTTCCAGGGCCTTCTTACACTGTGGGCCAGAAGTGATCATCTTTAACTTCCTCCACATCGCTGACACCTCCTCCTCGTTGGGCCTGTCTCTATTCTCCTGGGTTCCTAGCCTCCTGTGGCTCACTATTCTTACCCAGAACCGTCTGTTCTCTTTTTTGTGTTTCTCCTTAACGTATCATCCCTATAAGTCTAGGAATCCAACCTACAGTGTTCCTGGTCATTTACCCAGTTCCAAAAGCAGTCCCGGATATATGAGCCTCAATATATTTTAAGTTGATTTAGGAGTTATCATTAAAATGTGATATATTAGCTATTAGTGAAATCCAATGACTTTCTAATAGTATTTTTTTTAGTCTATTTATGGAGGCAAATACTTGACAATATGGCTCTTTCTAGAATCCTATCCTTATGCAGCGTCTACTCAAGTGTAATGTACTGGCACTCTTGATTCACATCTATCCACCCTAGTTTGTCCTTGGGATCTACCTGCCTAGGCCAGTGCAGTGTTTGCCTCATTGTGAAATGGGAAGTCCATTAAACGTATACCAATGTGTCTTATTATAGGTTTCAGGTAGGCACTCGTTTTGGCTTCCTGAGGACATCTGTGTTTGTTAGTCAATCCATGCCCATCCAGGCTTTTGGCTTTGCAAGCTCTCTCTGGATAGAGGGATCTGACCTGACTTCCATATGAAACATGAAAAAATTGTTTCTGGGAGTCACTCGTATTAATAGTATCACTGATATTGAATTAATAGCAACATGATATCATATATTACATACCTATTATATACCTTATACTGTTAGGAACATTAAACATACATATTCATATATATAAGTATATATGAATATATATATAATATAAAATGTACTAATTCAGTCAATTCTTACAATCATCCTTATATGGTGGATGTATGTGAGGTGATAAAGTAAAGAAACTGCTGAAATGGCCACTCCATGATTGAGGGTTTTTATTGTGGGTAAGAGAGGAAAAATATACAGAGGCATTTGGAAGAGTCCAGAGCAGAAAGAGAAACAGACTGGTTATGGCCAGGTTTAGGAAAGTAGTAATCACAGAGAATAGCAAGAAAGCCCTAGAAAGGTTAGTGGAGATAAGGAGAGAGGGAGAGAGAATAAGGGGGAATAGTGGGCCATAAGGAGGATAGTAGCCAGGAGGAGGGAAATCGGTGAGTTGGAGCAGGCCTGGGAGTTTGGGGTGGGATGTTAGTGTGGGGACTTTAAAATGTATAACAAATGCCTGCAAATAGGGACTGAGAGAGCCTGGAGGCCAGCATGGGCTTTGATAGACAGACCATGGGTACATGTCAATGGAGAGCCATGTGTCCTTATATGATAGACAGACCATAGGTACATGTCAATGGAGAGCCATGTGACTTCCTGTGATATACAGACCATAGGTACATGTCAGTGGAGAGCCATGTGACCTCCTGCCAGGTACAAGGGAACTGACTCCTTTTGGTGGAATGCTGACTTTCACTGGAACAGCCAGAAATCCTTCTATCCAGCTTGACCTCATTATGGATATATGGACTTCCTGAGACCTAACAGTGGGTGAACTTTCCTCTCATATAGATGAGAAAAAACAAGGGGAAGAAAGACTATGTAACTTACCCATGGTCACATAGGGAGCTAGTGGTAGAGCTGAGATATGGGTCCAGAGGGCTGGGGTCAAATTCTGTTTTTGTAGCTCCTATGTTAACCCCATTTCAAAGAAGAAATTGGAGTTTATAGAGGAAATGCCATGTACCCTAAATCTCATAGCTAGCGCATAACAAAGGTGAAGTACCAGTGCCAGTGTGCCTGACTCCAGCATCTTGTCCTTAATAGCCGTGTTTATTGCTCCATCCTGAACTATACAGCACCTTCTATGTGTGAACTCTTATTATATGTAATCCCCAGTCCCATTAAGACTAGAGACTTTATTGCTTACCTAAAATGCACTATCAATCATTAATAGTTGTATAATCATAACTTTATTATGGAAAAGACCTAAGAGTCAGGGTCAGACCTTTTGGTGATCTGTGAGAGGACACTCTGAGTGGAGCACTGCAGTGCCTATTCCATCCAGTGAGAGGCGAGTTTCCAGAAATGGTACTGGTCTCCTATTTCAGCAGCAGAAAGCAACTTCGTTGCAGCATTGTACAAACTCCCCCATGATTATTTTCCATCTCCTATTTTTCCTGTCAGAGAGATAGCCATCAACATACAAGGATGTCTAAAATAAAGATCTCATGACCTTTAAAAAAAATGTTGTGTGTGTGTGTGTGTGTGTGTGTGTGTGAGAGAGAGAGAGAGAGAGAGAGAGAGAGAGAGAGAGTTTTGCGATCTTTCCTGCCAATTTGGGCAACAATTGGGTAATTAAGCATCCATCTTTGCATGACTGATGGGAGAATCCCAGGAGAGGGTTCCAGAGAAGGTGAAAAATGCTACTGCCCAAGAAGCTGTGTTGCCTGTTTGTCCCTGATCCAGTAAACCCAGGTTCCTGAGGTTTCAGCTATCACACATAGCTCATCATGAGATGGCTTTCCTTGTTGGAAACAGTGATATGCCAGGTCTCTGTTTTCTGACTGGCATATTCTACAAGCTGTGTTTTCTTTTTCTTTTGGTTAACTTTCATCTATATTCATAATTTACATATTTATTATTCCTGTTCTAAATGTACTAAAATACCAGTGGCTCATCTCCAGTTTTGTTGACAGCACCTGACTCCCTGACTCCCCACTCTCCTGCTTCCATAGAGGCAAACAGAGGGGCAATGCTGTGACTCTATACATTTTTATGCTTACACACACACACACACACACACACACACACACACACCCTCTGAGGAGCAATATGACATGCTTGAGAGCCTGTAACACAGAAGGTATCATTCCTATACATTCTGCTGCCACTTGAACTCCAGTCTATGTCACTGAAATATTTTTTAAATATTTATTCATTTGCCACATATAGCTCCAAGCCACTCATCAGTAAAGTCACACATTACACATGACTAAATACACCAAAATTCATTTTACCACTTCTCTTCCTAATAAGAATATGAGCTGTTTTCCTCTTTTTTTCTGTGTTATAGATAAGGCTAATAGAAACGGTCTCATATCCATTGCCTTGTGCATGCAAATGAGTGCTGGTTGATAGTAAATGCTGAATGTTCACATATTAAAGAGTTGTATGGAGGGCTACAGTATAGTTGCTCATTTTATATTATTTATTTTATTAACTTGAAAGAGTGATTGTTTTCTATATTATGATGAAACTATTGCCAAACTCATATTTGCAATTTAATACATTGTAATTGGCCCTTTCTATTGTCTCATTTTTGATATAAATACACTCTGTTCACATTGCTCATGTCTCTACAGGACATTTTACTTTTTGTTTTATGAGTTCTTTATATATTATAGCTACTGAAGTTTTGTCTTTTATATATACTACCAATACTTTCAGGACAAATATAGATTGTATCTGCTTTCCCTGTAAGAACACAATCTCTCCAGGGTCAAGACTGTTCTTTTCTTAGCCAGTATATTTTCTCCAGATCATTGTGCTAATAGATAGTGGGGAGAAAGTCAAGTCTTTGCGTTCCTTTCCAAGTCTGTTAAGCCTTCTGGTCCAATGTCTCCATATCTGTAGTACATTATCTTGTTTTCTGCTCACTCTTCCTTTTATTTACTTGACATTGAAGTCTAGACCTGAACCTACTTCTAACCCAGAATTGGGTACAAATTGAATCCAGTTTTGACTCTGATGGATTATTACTAGGGAACCAGAAAGGTCCATTACAATGTAGTTTAGTTGTTAAGGATAACATTAAAAGAAACTCTAAATGTATGTATGTATGTATTTATTTACTTTTTTTAAAATTTAGACAATTGCTTGCACGTTTTATTTCTCGAAAATGGTGGAGTCTCTTATATTCTCAGAAAGTAATTCTCACCCTCTCATCATGGATCAGAGAAGCCATTCAGTTTCTACCCAAGAGTTCTGTAGTTTTTCCCAGGCAGCAAATACACTAGATTGCTATGTTCCTATGGTCAAGATAAACCACATAAAGCTGTGAAACTGAGCCCATTTCACACAGAATCATTTCTCTGTGATCGAAGACACTAAAACACTTTAGTCACCTTTTGCTGTTTTTCACTGATAGCAGATATTAATAACTAAGGTAATTCTGATCATTACTATCAGATAGTCTGTAATTATTTCATGTTTATGATTTTTTGATAAAAGCCTTCATTATAAGTAGATATGTCCAGCAACACATACTTATTAAGTACCGTGTGGTCTACACCATCATTGAAAAGCTGGGCACACGTGGCTGGGGAGTACTGAGCACCAAGACGTCTATACCATCATATGTACCAGGCTTTTCCTTTTGGGCCACCAACCAGCTTCCAAATATTGACACAGACAGAGACTTAGTATTATATTTCAATGCTTGACCTAGATTAGGCATGTTTCTGGCTAGCTCATTTAACTTAAATTTACCAGTTTCTCCTACAAAGCCTCTACCCTTTGCCTTGGAGCTTTTTACTTTATTTCCTTCTGTGTATCTTACTTTCACTGCTTCTTGTGTCTGATGGCTGGCAGCTGCCTGGCTGGCCCCTGGAGTCTCCCTCTTTCACTCAAGCCTGGATTTCTCCTCCTATTTATTCTCTCTGCCTGTCAGCCCCGCCTATCCTTCTCCTTCCTAGCTGCTGGCCATTCAGCTCTTTACCAGACCAATCAAGTGCCTTAGGCAATCAAGGTGAAACAAATGCAACATATCTTTACATAATTAAACACATATGCTTACATCATTAAACAAATGCAGCATAAACAAAGGTAACACACCTTTATACAGTTATATTAGTTATAAGTAATATTCTGCAGCATAAACAAATGTAATACATCATTGCCCAGTTCAATAATATTCCACAACAATCATTCGAAAAGCTGGACAAGCATGGTGGAGAGACTACTAGACTTAAAAATCCTAACTCAGACTCACTTTGGGACATTGGGGAGTATCTGATTGCCACTAAAGGTGCTGATGTTTAGAGAGATGAAGCATTCTAGTTGCTGTTTTCTGGCCCCAGTTTCCATGTTATTTTGGGAGACAGTTTCAAGATGTCTATCTTTCTTCAAAGAACTTCAAGGTTGCTAGAGATAATACTATCAATCAAATGCAAGTAGCATCTTACCTCATGCCTCTGTTGAATTATTTCCTTATAATAAATTACTGGTGGAAATAAGCCTTTTTATAATTCTTTGTATATGAATTATCCCAGAGCTTATTCAAAGGAACCACACTCAGTTTCAGTACTGCTGGCAAATGTGTTGCAGTAGTAATAACAGTAACAAAAGTACTGGTTTCTGTTGATGTGTGCTGGGTGTTATGCTCAGCACTCTGTACATCATGTGCAGCATTCTAGGCACACCATCTTCCTCAAAACAAGCTACAGAGCTGGCTTACAGGGTAGAATGTCTGTTGCGCAAGCCCGAGGACCTGAGTTCGGATTCCCATCAGCCACATAAAAATCCAGGATTGGCAGGGCATGTACCAGTAGACAGCCTAGCCAAATCAGCAAAGTTCCTAGTACACTGGGATACCCTGTCTAAAAATGTACTCCATACAATGCATATGCACCTACATGCATAGCACATACATGGATACATATACATACTTAACTCCCAAGTCTTATGAGGTAACAACTATGATTATGCCTCTTTTAGATGGAAGGAATGAGATTCAAAATCAGGGGTGTTAGTTAAGTTACAAAAAGTCACACAGCTCACATGTACTGATGCATCTCCCCATGTGAATTTACAGAAATACCTAGTGAAAATAGACAGTAAGCCTTACCTGATTACTATGTAATAAGTATCACACACAGGTGCTCTGTATTGTATGTATAGTGTTTGCTTCAGTGAACGTGGATTAGTCATGACTCTGCACCAAGTGTTGGAGCCTGCATTTTCTTCCTTTGGTTTACTTGTGTAATATATACAAAGTCATTCTGGGGTCTTAATTATTTTATTCTCACTAATTTTGCATCTGTGCATTCCTTCTGTTTCACTGCTTCAATTTTCAAAACCCATTAGACCTGTTTGAAGCCCATTTCTCTGCTTTGCTGAATCTCCCCCTGCCTCAGTTTCTCTACTTGAGGATTAAGTAAGTGAAGACAGGTTTAAACATTAAGAAGTGGAACCATACTGATGATTGCCTCGCAGTGTAGCAACATGATCACAACCACGTGCGTGTGGCCAGACCGAGCAGAAGGGAGCAGCCCTACCAGCACTCTTGCCTCTGAGTAATTGCACTGGGAGTGTGGATAGGCCCTTGCATGGAGTCAGCTCCACAGTTAATCAATGCTAGAGTTGGCGAGTACTTGTATGAAGCTTCTCTAATTACCCTTCACATCAGTGATTCATCCGTATCACAAGGCTGCTCCAGATCGTGCTTCTTGGGAAAGCTATTAGCCTAAAAATGAGACTTTGAGAACTCCCTTCATGACAAAACAAGTTTTAGAGAAGTGAGACACCACGAAGAGAATTATAAAGCCAACTGGAGAGCAAATCAACATCCTGTGTCTAGAGGGAGTTGTTTACAATCACTCCCTCCCAAGACATCCCAAGAGGTTCCCTTTCAGAAGCAGCTATCAGTTTAGATCTGGCATCTTTTTCAGCCAGTGTCTTTAGTTCTCACACTGACAGCATCCTTTTTCCTTCATGTCAAAAACAGTCCTGGGCATGTCTCTAGGCTGTCAGGTATTTAATTTGAGAAGATGTGTGATGGAGGGTCAGAGTCTACCTCCCTATTGGGGACTGTCAATACTCCAAATCTGACAAAGAGGAAAACAGTACAATTTAAATATTTCATACCTGTACTTTATTTTGCTTATTTCTTATGAGAACCCTCTGTCTGCAACTTCAAGCTTCTTGAGGATTAGGTAGAATAAGGAAAAAGAGCCTAAAAGCTTAAGGATATTGATGTTACAGATATAGTGATGGGGTTGAGGAAGAGTTCTAGAAGATCTCAAGAAGGAAAAGATAGTAAAGTGGCCACTGAGAACAAGGTATGGGGGAAAGCTTAGCATTGTTATTTTCTGAGGATCTACTACCTACTTCCTCTCCCCAATCATGAATCCACTAAGTGAACATTGATTCAGTAACTTTTAAATGCAAGGTAACCCTTTAAAACTATTAGTCTGAGCTCTAGCACATAAAACAGAATATGAATTGCTCTCCTTAAAAAAGATGGAGGGACCCAGAGTTCTACATGGACAGTGTCTGTTACTTTTTTTTTCTGTATGCCTGTTCCTCCTTCCTCTTTTTTTTTTTTTTTCTGGAAGCTTTTAAGGCATTTTTGAAGAATTCAAAGAACTCTTAAATTCAGAGGTTAATAGTTGGGAAAGAAATCACAAGGCCTTGCAGGTTCTGAAGCCCTGTGATATGAGGTTAGGCCAAAGCTAGGCCACTGACTGTGGTGTCTGTGAAGGGCTACTTTAGAATTACACAGATATGGCTTTTGGTCTGTGTTGACTCTGACCAGCTGTACAGCTTCAAATACATCAGTCATGATCCCTATGAAAACCTTCTGTTTAGCTGAACGGAGAAGACACTAGCTTCCTCCAATTTGTGATGAAAGCCCCTAAAACAACATCAAAGATATCATAGCATCCTTTATTTCTGTGTCCCAAAATCATATTTGAGAAAATAAAAAATGGCATTGAGACATGTATTGAAATAACCTGAGCAAAAAGATCACAAGGGAGGTTAAGAACATCCTTGGGATACAGGGCAAGATAGAGTTCCCTGTCTCTTCTGAGATGGGAAGAGCTGGTCTGTGTCCTAAGATATGTGTGGTGAAACGGGGACTACAAGGTTTCTCATCAAAAAACAGAATGCAAAAGGCTCAAGTGGCTAGTTTTCGTGAATACGGCTCAACTGTTCATCTCATCTTTCTGGAAGGGAACAACTCTTCAGACAGCAAGGTCTCTCCAACTCAGAGACAAAAACTGGCTGCCTTGACAGGACACGAGAGGAGTGTCTTACCAGCTGAGCCTTAAGAAAGCTTTTGCTTTTAAGTTTCAAGTTAGAAATGAAAGCAAATGGATGCTGGAGCTCCAAGAACAGACTTACAGCATCTAGACCCCAAATATGGCCTCCTTACTCTCTGCTAACAAACAGGCATGGAGAAAACAGTGTTTGTTACTTCAGAGAAGGCTCTTTGGAAATATATTCAGATAAGGGTAACTAAACAATGAAGCAATCAGGCCAACTTCCCACAAGGGAACTACTTAGATTGAACTGGAAAGTGTGTGAACTTGGCTCAGAGCAAACTCCATGATATATTTTGTTAGGATTATAGATGCAAGCTGTAGATTTAACTCCCATCTGACTTAAGCAGCCGGAAACTGCTGGAAAGGTGTTTGGGGCTCACAGAACTGATAGGAAGGATGGAGACAGAGACTTAGAAATGGGCAGAAACTAAAATAACTCTTGGCTGAGAAGCAAGAACATGTCACTGCTCTCATGATAGGACATGTCTATCATGATAGTCTCGTCAGGACTCATGGCTAGCATATGTGATGTACAAAGTGCTGGACTTTGAGCTATGTAAGGTTTATATTATTGGAAGAGGCCATCTGATTAGAACAGGTATGTCCCAGTACCTGCAATATTGGACAATATTGCTGTAACAAAATACCACAGGCTAAACAGCTTATAAACAGTGGAACTCATCTTCACAGGATCCCAAGATCAAGGGGATAGCAGCTTTGTTGCCTGGAAAAGGCTCATTCCTCTTTGATAGTGCCTTCTTGCTACCCTCGCACCTGGTGAGATAAGAAGTCAGCTCGCTAGCGCCACCTTATGAGAGCAGTCACAAAGGCTCTCTGGGATCAAGCTGGGGATTAGTTTTCAACATACATTTTGGAGCTGTAACAGATATTTCATCTGTTGCAATGGGTAGCAGGAATCTGGCTTGTGATAGACAGATTGTTGTGCCAATGCTCTCCCACCCCAGCAAGAGAATCACAGATGCAGTCTTGGCTACACAATCAGCAGTCCTTCCCACTAAGGTTGTCTCTGTTCTTGACTTTACATCAAACCATATAACTTGCTTTGCCTGATTGAATGAGGTAGAAATGAAAAAAAAAAAAGTCAGCTCCTGTCTGAGTCTTAAAAGACATCCCTAGCTTTGGCTTCTCTTGTACTTACAACAGCTCCATAAGAATGAAATTTCCCAAGTCAGACATCTGTTTGGTGGAAACAAGGGTCACATGAATGAAAGCCCCAAGGTGAACCTGTTTTGTAAAGGAATGAACAAGCTTAGCTAAGGCCAACAGAACCATCCCTGCTGATCCATACATGTGAAAGAAAAATGCTAACACTTACATGAAAATAAGGCTTACTCATGCTGGCTCCTACATAGTTCTCACCAACTGACAGCTACTTTCTGCCTCCTGTCTCCCGCTGCCTTATTAAAATGTCCATTTATTTAGTGGTAATAGCCGTTTATTGCTCCATAGCTCCTTCATGGTAAAAAGCCTCAAAGCAGCTTAGCTGGGAGTGTCTAACATGAGCTTAGCATTGGGACCACAGTCAAGATGTCTGCTATTACCTGAGGGATGGGTGTCCATTTCTGTCCACTCATATGGATGTCAAGTTAGGGCCATGAGGTGGTGCAATGCCTCTCTGTTTCCTCACCACATAGCCTATTCGATGGGACTAGACACCTGTCCTTACAACATGGCAGCTGGCGTTCCACAGAGCAAGAGATTTCTTAAGAGGCTGAGGTACCACTTACAGTACCTATTTCACAATAACTTAGGAAGTCACACCCATCATATAGAATCATTCAGTATTTATTTCATATTTAACAGGATGGAATCAGATTGTACCATCCAAGGGTTGTCAAATTTCCTTAGACATAACTGAAAACCAAGATAGGCTGGTGTATTTGATTAACTCATCCTGAACCAAACAAAGAAGAGGTCATTTCCCAAAATAAAATAAGGATGTTAAAAATGTTATAAATAAATGTTATAGGAAGAAGAGGCATGGCAGTCTTGAGTGATTAATTAATCAAGTAGTTAATTACTTTCCCACGTGTGTAGGAGCTAAACTAAGACATAATGACTTGCTATATATAATTGATACACATAATGGAAGATACTTTAACACTATCCAAAAGGAATGCAAAATCAGGAGGAGTAAAATATGCAAGGTGACCATAGACTGAGGAGATATATCAGTAAGTAAAGTGTGTGCAGTGCAAGCATGAGGATCTGAGTTCAATTCCCAGCACCCAGGTAAAACGTTGAATATGGCATCACATGCTTATAATTCTGGTACCAGATAGGCAGCCGTAGGCAGATCATCAGGGCTTGCTGGACTCACCTGCTTGGCAGGCTCCAGGCTATTGAGAGACCTTGTCTCAAAACCCACAAAATGAACAGCTCCTGAATAATATCACTGGAGTGTCACTATTAGCTTTTACATGCATGTGTGTGCACACATATGCAAGCACACACACACACACACACACACACACACACACATACACGCATGTGCAAAATACACAAAAAGGATTTCATGGGGATTTTCACTAAGAAAAGGCCCCAGTGTAAATGGGAAAGGAGCTGTAAAACCTATAGTGCTTTGACGTACAAGGCAGAGAGAGAGCGAGGTAGAGGTGGGACACTCATAAAGGCATTACAGTAAAATCTATGCGAGCTACAAGTGAAAGGCAAAGCAAGCACTGGAAGAGATAATTGGATTTGCTGCTGTGTGTGCACTCAGCAGATCGGCCAGAAATCAAATCTGTTCTTGAGAAGAGCCATTCAGCTAAGAGCAAGCGACAGCCACTGTCAATCACAAGTCAGAAGAAAAGGATGGTACCAGTCATTATGTTTACTGCCAAGTAGAACTGTGTCAACATGAGACCAGAAAGCGACACTCCAACCACAGGCAACATGTTCAAGTCTTTCTAGCTCCTGTGCCATGAAGTGAGTCACCATAAGGGCAAAGCAGGAGTGTAGAGAGGAAGCATCATTAGCTGCACATTGGCTGATGTGAGTGGTCCCTGCAGAGTTTGCAATGGAATTAACCAAGTTTTTAAGAGAGTCATGTATCTAGCCCAGACTAGAAAACAGCCTGTGGGAACAGAATGAGAGCAGACCGCAGACCAAAAGATGTAGCTAGCTATTACATACTGGAGATGACATACACCGGGTATTGTGCCTGTATTTATGAAGATGGCCTTGAACTATGGGAGCTAAAACAGCATTCCAAACAGCTGCCATCAATCTGTCAGTGGTAGAGCAAGGTGAGCCTTGGGAGGTTGAAGAGAGATGGAGAAAGCATCGGCAACCTCTCCCCTTGTAAGCCTGGTGATTCACAGGGTATAGTGCTTTCTGAAGAAGTCCTGCTAATTACCCTTGACTTTGGATGTCCAAGCTCATGAATGAAGAGAAAGTTTGCCGAGGAAGGAACCTTCTGTCTCAGAAGTTAAAGAAAATTCAGAAGCAGCACAGAGAGCCTTGAAGACTACTCTCTACATCAGGTGACACTGACATTTGTGGCTAGGTAACTCTGCACAGTGAGGCTCTGTGGGAGTTTGCCAGCATTCTAAGCCTGTAGACAACTAGCGCACTCCTCCACAGATGTCTCCTCCCATTGAGAGTCACTGATCTGGAAAATAATCTAGAACATAAAAATTGAAAGAACAAATTTAATAAAAGATAAAAAAAGAAATTGAACATGAATTTTGTTTCCATCTCAAATATAAGTCAGCCTTCTCTGACATGGGGTCCATAATGATAAGAACTGTGGAAGATACTAGAATCTCTGCCCTTCTTGCTATCTTATCTGTATCACTTCTCTTTCTGTCAAAACTTTAATAAGAAAGGTCAGACTGTTGTGTGACAATGCTTTTCCTGGGGAGACACACATTTACTTACCCCGAATAAGAAGCTGAAAACAGACCAAAATACAAGGACCAACCAAAGTCCAACTTGCTGAACCAGTGAGTTTTATTGGGGCTACTTACAGGAATTTGGGTGAGGAGTTACTTACAGGAGCAGAGATGACTCACAGACAGCTGTGTCACCAAAGCCTACCAGCACTGGTGACCGTGCAAAAAAGCTGGAAACCTGGAGCACTCTGCACAGCCTGCAGCTCAACAGGGTGTATGTAGAGTGTCCTTTCCAAGTGACTCATTCGGTGTAACCCTCTTCCAGGCAGCTTGTCTGGTCTGTTTCTTCCCTGTAGTTAGTTGGGCAGGTCTGAGTCTTCTTTGCAGCTTGGCTTGTCTGAGAGTGACACTGAGAAGTCTATTGTTTTTTCTTGAGAGGAAGGGGCCTAGTGAACCTGGTCAGTTTCTGGGACTTCCTGAAGCTATTTTGAGTTGTTGCCTTCCTGCTTAAGGAGCTTCTCGGCAGATGGGATGTTATAATCTGGGAGGAAGCTTCTACACAACACTTCACCCTTTCCTCTGGTTCTTACAATCCTTCTACTCCCTCCTTGTAATGATCCCCGAGCCTTAGAGGGATACACTAGATATCCACCTATGGCCATGAATTAGGCCACTGTCCACAGCAATAGTCACTTGTTCCGAGGATCTTTACCAGGGGTTATGATTTGGGGCTGACAATACAATGCTCTATGGGTGTAAACACACACACACACACACACACACACACACACACACACACACACATTTAGAAGGCAGTTTGACAGGCACATCTCACCCATCTAGTAAAACAATAGAATTTGGGTCCTATGACATCCCAGGCCCAAGTTTATGTCCTGGCTTACAGTACCAGATGTGAACTCCCACTTGCAGAGTGGCCCTTAAATCCAACTGGAAAGCTGTTGATCTTACCCATGATACCTGAGCCACCAATGCATAAACAAAGATGGAATATTTCAATCACTAGCATTGTGCAAAAGTTTTCCATGAGACTGAAACGTCCCATCCTGCCGGGATGCCCCAAAGATGACAGAGAACATGATATGGAAAGCTGGAATGGGTCTGGCAGGCATTATTCGGCTTGAACAAAGGGGAGGCCACCAAATGATGAAGTTAGCCAGCTAGAAAGAATCAAGCCAAGGAAGTTCTCAAGCAATAGTCCACACTGGTAAAGTCTGGGAGTCAGGCCTCATGAACCACGGCTCCTATAGCACACATGAGCCTTACCAACCCTGTAACCCACAGGATGGGTTTGCTTTTCTCTGACAAGGTCCAGTGTACCAGTTGATAATATTTAGACAGGTATTGATGTAGCTCTCCTATTCCCAACCATTCTTTGTAAGAACAAAACAAGAGTCCAGGTGTTGAGGATCCCGGTTTGTCTTTTTTTTTTTTTTATTTTTTTTAAGAAAAGGCAACAGAGCATTAGTTTTTATCCTGTAATAGATGGTTTGTCCAGCTGTAGATGCTGCAGAAAGGAAGCTGAATGTTAATTAGATGTCAACAGTAATTATGGTGATTATGTTTTTTTGAATAGCTATTGGGAATAGCTGGATCTGCATCCAGAATGTGATGTGAATGACATTTTAATAGTTTTTAAAAGAAAAATAGAGCAGCTTGTTACTAAGGAAATTACAGTGAATAGAATTATAGTAAAATAGATTTCTTAACAAAGGATTGTAACAGTGATGATATTCTTCCGTGAACCATATGGAACATGCTGAAGGAATCACGGAGGTGCTGAGACGGAAGAAATCTTCCTTAGGAGAGCTTTGATTCAATGTTTCACTGCAGTATTTTAGGCTCTAAGGAGCTTTCTAATTTTCCTTTGACCTGAGTCTAACAGAAGTTTTTATACAACTATAAGTTTTACCTATATGTTAATTACGTGCTTTTTAAATCTACGGTAATAGTCTGTATGATCACTTACTCCATAAGACACTTTAATTAAATTACTTTATTTTCAAATAGTATTCCAAGTTGAACTGAATTGAATTCAGCTATTTCTGTTTTGTAATTGAAAGAACTCTCTATTTTCATAAAAATGCTGCCTTTTGACTTTTAAAAATTGTCTGCTTTGTGTATTTAACACTTTTATGTAAATCTAAGGGGTAAAGTGAAATTAACATGCTCTGTCCTGCTGGAGTTTGAATGCCCACAGGAGGCAGACCGCCACCCCTTCTCTTTGTAGCTGGAAATCACCAGCAGTGTGGGTGAACAGCAATCATTTATTTAGTCATGTGTTCTGCAGATGTTTCCAGACACCTCTTATTTGTTACCACTATGAGGACAAGGTGGGTACAGCAATCCACACCATTATTTCGTGACATTCCTAAGAAACAGGCAGTATTTCCATTAGCATTAGAAACTGCTTGCCTCAGCTACTCTAGTCCCACCCAGTAAGCTCTGTCCTGCCCTTTCCTGATAGCAAACAACCGTTTGTGTGCCTTGGAGGAACTGAGAGAGACTGGCTCCTGTTCTCAGCTCTCCATCAGACAGGTCTCAGCGTTGCACAGGAAGTGGTGCAATATGGGATGAGTGGTCTACAGGAGGAGAGCCATGAAGCTTTGAAACAGCTGACGGAAAATTCTCAGAACAGGCCTCTTGTAGACTGCTGGGATGGTTGCACTAAATGCAGCAGCCAGGGCAAGAATGCATAGCAGACTCAAAATGCAGAAGCCAACAGGAAGGAGCAGAAGGTTGCTCTGTACCTTCTGTACCATTGGATCACAGAGAATGAAGGGGGATGCTCAGTGCAGAGGCTGTAGACACACGTAAGGCCCAGATAACACGGACTTATGGACAGTGTTAAAGAAAGGATTTACTTATCTATAATCTGCCTTTGAACTCGCCATGTTGCATAAAGTGACTTTAAATGTCTGATCCTTTTTGCCGCTACTTGCAGTGCTGGGATTACAGGTGTGTGCCATCATACCAGGTTTTGTAGTTCTGGGGCATCGTGCATGCTAGAGAAGCACTCTAGAACTTGTATTACCTCCTCAGCCCAAAGAAAGGATTTTGATCTTAAGAGCAATAAAAGGCAAGCAAATGATGTTAAGCAAGAGAGTGAGGCTATGTTTTTTTTTTTTTTTCTTTTTTTGCTATATTTCAATGTTCAGTAACACATTTTAAATAAATGGTAAGATGTTAAGCAAGAGAGTGAGGTTACTGGGGCCCTTTGGGTATATTTCAAGGTTTGCTAATATATTTAAATAAATTATAAAATGAAATTAGAAATGATTTGACTAACTATAAGAGAATATGTATTTATTATTTATCCTACTATGTAACACAAAGCAAACATTTTCATAGAAGGAATGAGTTACATGCCTATGAAACTTTTTTAATGTGAAAACACAACCATGTTGACATACAATGCCAGTTCTTAAACTCACAAAGTCAACTCTGGTATATTAGGGCATAGATTATTTTTCTTTCTTTCTTCCTTTCTTTCTTCCTTTCTTTCTTCCTTTTTCTTTCTTTCTTTCTTTCTTTCTTTCTTTC